>JABAJV010008693.1:0-26499 GCA_018854895.1 Tricholoma furcatifolium
CTTCTGACTTTTAGTCACTTTCGGTACTTTCAAAAGTCCTGAAAGTACCGAAAGTCGTACTAGTAGTTTTGCTGATGTTCATGATCATTAGTACGCCGTTACGTTACGTTACGGACGGCGGTATACTGTGTCCGTCTTCCATCCTGACCGGGCCCAGCGTACTAATTCTGTCGCACAGATCACGCACCATATGGCCCTGGACGCCTTGTCAACCGTGAAAGCCGTGCTAGCCCAGTCACGCCTTAGTCAACTGTGTGTTACGACTTCCCACCGCAAGCGCGACTTTGTCACGATTCGATCCCCAGCTACCGAGCCAACCGGGCTTTCTGCCCTATGGTCAAGCCCATAATATCATACAAGACCTATTTATGTATCTAGCTTTTATTTATTTTTGTGATTTCAAGTCACCAATCAGTGGTAGCAGACGCGGCTGGTTGGTCATGTCAATGAAGGTAAGCAGGGACTCGCAAAAGTTGTATCACCTCAAGTGAGGTATACCGTGACCACTGGAGTTTACATGTACATTTCACCAGGAGGAGCGCGACATCGTCAGTGAGGTTCTCCCTCTAGATATTATTATCGTTGGAGGAGGGATCGGTGGGCTCGCAGCCGGTTACTGCCTGGGCCGCGCGGGACACAGGGTCACCGTGCTCGAAAAAGCCAGCACGCTCCTTGAAGGCCGGACAGGCGCAGGGATCCAGGCGACGCCGAACCTTACCCGGCTCCTTATGCGCTGGGGCATCGACGACCAGCTCCGCAAGGTCGCCGTAATCCCGCAAGGGCTCTGCCTACGGAGATGTACGTACGCGATTTTATTTCGATCCATTCTGTGGCATTACGAGCCCGAGAGGCCGAGAGACTGACGCATTCATTGGCTTTTGAAGATTCGGACGGCGACCCCATAGGATGGAATAAATGGGGTGATGAGGTAGAGCGCGAACATGGAGCGCCGTACTACCACATCCATGTAAGCCACCCCTTCCCTCAGCCTACTATAACGCGATCTCGTGTCTAAAGCAAAATCATCACAGCGTGCTGATCTTCACAAACTTCTCCTGGAGCTTGCCGCGCCACACATAACCCTGCGTCTGGACTGTACAGTCATCGGCGTAGAGCCCGAAACACCATCTGTTCTTCCAGAAGGGGGTGAGGTCTTGAAAGCCGATTTGGTCATCGGGGCAGACGGTGTGCGGAGCATTGTACGCGACGCCGTGCTGGGGCGCAAAGATCCGCCGCGCGCGACGGGTGACTCGGCATACAGGGCGGTCATATCCACACGGGCGATGCTCGAGGACCCAGACCTTCGGCCTCTCGTCGAGGAAGCAGAGGCGCACGTGTGGATGGGTCCTGCGCGTCATATTGTTGCATATTGTATTGTAAGTTTTTCTTGTGCTTCCGACTCGGAGAGTGGCCTGAATAACTTGGAACGCGGTTAGCGGTCCAAAGAAGAGTACAACCTCGTGATGGTACACCCCAGTAAAGAGGGAGATTCGCTGGGCGTCCCAATCCCGACCGATTGCGAGGAAGTGAAGGCTGAATATGCTGCATTTGAACCCCGGTGAGTCTTCACTGCTTCGCCATACATTACGTTGCAAGTATTGAGATACATCCACGTACTAGGATTCAAAAACTCTTGAATCTAATGCAGTCAACAATGAGTTGGGCGCTCGTTGATCACGATCCGCTTAAAACGTGGGTTCACTCTAGCAACAAGGTTTGCTTGCTCGGGGATGCTTGTCATCCAATGCTGGTACGTCATATGATAAACCCTTAAAAGGCTTCTATGCACTGATTTCAATGTCAATACAACTAAACGGATTTAGCCGTATCGCGCTCAAGGCGCCGCCATGGCGGTGCGTGTTGTGCCTTTCCCCACAATCCGAATCTCACGGAATTTCTGATACTTAGGTGGAAGACGCTGCAGTACTCGGTAACCTCCTCTCACATATCCCCAAGCGCTCAGATCTCCCCCGGCTTTTGCGCGCCTATGAGCAGCTTCGTCACCCTCGTACATCGGAAATGCAGTATGCGGCTCGGGCGAATCAGTTTATGTACCATATACCTGATGGTCCCCAGCAAGTGAAGAGGGATTTGGCGATGCGGAAGGAGATGGAAGATGAACTATTGCGCGTTAATAGAAAAGGAGGCGAGATGGAAAATGGCAAAGTGAATCCGTGGGCAAACAAATCGAAACTCAAGGCGCTCTATGATTATGATGCGGACAAAGAGGTGACCAAGTGGCGTATGAGAAAAGAAGGGAGCTTCGTTGCTCCTCTAGCCAGGCTCTGATGAGTTGCCAGACTTTCAAATTCTGTACCCATTTTTTTTGAAAAATATGCGCTATTGAATTACAGCCGTTGCATCATTAGGGGGTATACAAGTAAAGAAATCCGATATGATCATAAAGTAACAATTGTTCCAGGGATATTGTGTTGATTCTGGCGATTAACGATGAGTAATGGACATGCAACTGCATACGCGAAACGTTTACGCACATATCCGACCAAAGTTGGAAGACGATTTCGGCTGTAAATTGTTCAACTGAATGCTGTCATCGTAACTGCTGTCCGCTCCTGTGACATGCTGGAAGGTCCTTGTGCTCCACGTTACAATGGATTTCTTCTGGCTTTCTTTTTTGAGGTTCAAAGTAATCCTGTTGATCATGATCGCTGACACTCTAACGCGCGTCATAAACGTTAAACACGGGAATTTCGGGTTAAGAATAATAGCACATACACCATGGCCGGCCTGAGAGGACGTTGAATATGGTATACTCTTATGAAAGCGATGGTTTACTCACTGGTTGTGTATGAACTTTAGGCCAAGCTAGAGAAGGAGAGTTTATGAAGAATTACACTGCTTCAATGAAGCTACTCACAGGAGCATGCAGTAAAAGAAGAAGCCAGACAAGATTGGAGGAAAATAGAACAAAGAAGTACATGATACCATCACGCTTGATAACCTCGAGGACCGGCATCGCTTTAAATGACCGGGAGTTCGTTCGCTGTGTAACACCGTAAATAATTGCCAAGAAGGCGAGACCATCGAAAGCGAGGCATAGGCAAAGATACGCTTCAACCCACGGTGTTCTGCGGCTGGTGAGTGTATGGCCATCAAGAAAAACGATCATTTCCTTACACCGTCAAGGTTGAAATGAAGATACAGACTGTTATAACTTCTATTAGCCATTTTGTACGTTCACGGTGACAAAGGGCCTACTATGGTATGGGTCAATGTCGGGAAGTGTTGGAAGGTTTGGAGGGATGGCCCCAGGTATTAACAGAACAACTTGATCCGTTCCTTTTGAAGACTGTGACATAGCGTAAAGGGCAATTCCCCATTGGAATAGGATAATTGGCAAAGCGACACCAAGTACGGCTTTGTGCTTTGAAAGCAGCGCATATACCCTGTTTATTCAAGTTATACATTCAGTCATCGGTAGTAGACAACGAAAGATTTTAGACCCACCGTAATGTAAGGAAGACTTCAGCTATGCATGTCAGAATAGCTGTCTCCAGCGTTTCCATGAATCCGTACCGAGCGCAACTGAAGACAAGATCACGTCAGTCGAACGTCCGAGTGAGGTGACTTGCGGTAGATACGAACACCTGATTAGAAGACGATAGATCAGTCGCAACTTCTCACATGGTACAGAATGGAAAACAAACGTCAAGGGTCCATGAGGGCAGGAAGTATGCTAACTCAACTATATTACAAAACGGTTGAGTAGGTTATGAAGACACGGAGTTACCTGTTAAAGTGATGATAATGAAAGCGGGACAAAGATAGCGGTTCTGGTAGAGAGGAGTCGGTGATGCTCTGGCATTACATGTGTTTTGAACCTACCAAAATGAACAACCAAAAGACTAGGGAGACAGATGTGAGTTTCGACCATGCTGGCATAGAGCAATTGGTTTACCCGGTGATTTATTACCCTTCCAAGCATATTCGACCTGGAATTAATAACGTCAGCTATGCAGTCCTTCTCAAGCCTCTGAAGAACCAACTTCATCCGGAAGAGTCAGAAGGTATTCATAAAACCACAGGGCCGAAATTGCTACCCAGTAAAGCTGCATTTTCGAGGGCATCACTCCATGCTGTAGGGAAGGAAGTCATGTGGCGTATCTGACCTTCATTGAGAACCTATAGATGGATGAGGTTAGCCGGGCGATGCCCATTTTCATTGAAGAATGCATACAAGTCCTGCCCCAACGCAATAATGGCTTCTGAAGTCTCAATGTCGGCCATGACGAGTTCGATGGTGCGTTTTACTCGTGCTGGAAAGGATTTTATGCCGGCCATTTGTTCTTCAAATCATCATCAATCACTGAAACACGTTGTACCCGCTTTAGCATCCGTATTCTGACTAGTTTGAACAGCATCAACGGCTGTCAGGAGACTAGGCAGCGAATCAATGTACATGAGGTGCACGGCGCTTTGTTACATGATAATTCATTTGGTACCGATGCTGTAAATATCCAGGGGTTCCGAATCACAGTGGCGTCCCTGACACCAACCGATGAAGGATAGCATCAATCACCAATCCTCCAAGAATGATTTGACCTATGCGAGGGGTTCCCAAAAAGAACCGCTTACAGTCATCCGGTTCATCTATGTTTGTCTTGAGCAACTGGGGGAAAAGTGACTTCGCTGCGATAGCGACAGCCACATAGAATGGAATTCCTTGCCCATTCAAAAATCCACTCCATATCAGCAGACCAAAGAAGCAAAGGGCGCTGAAAGTGCACAGAGGGATAGTCTTTTCGGCGCAATAGAGGGCTGGAGAGTGAATTCCTATCTTCTGGTCGTCAACTTTATCCTGTGGGGTGATGAAGTAAATAACAGTTGACAAAAACTGCGATATCAATGTTCTACCTGATGCTGGTAGACGGTTTCATATGTCATAGTCCAGAAGACACAGCTCAGAAACAATGGTGTCAAAATGTGCCAGGGAATATCGCCGTCAGGGCTCAGCTGACTCCAGCCCATAAACGCCCCAATCGCGAACATGAGGCCCTAGGTATAGATTAGTGATCTATCACATAAAGACGTAAGCCAGCAGACTAACCAAAGGAATTGGAGCAAAATCCATCCACCGCTAATCAAAAAGTTTCGACATTGAACTCCAAGAATCTGATTGAAATATACTCGCCTTGCATGTTGGATATAAAATGAATATCGGCCAAACCGTTGCAGAGATATACATACTGAAGATGATTGAGCTCAAGAGGCGACAAAAACGTCAAATGACTTACGTTTTAGCCTTGAGATATACCGTAGCCAAAAAGATACCAACGACGACTTGCAGTGCAAAAAATAGCCATGCTCGAGGAACGGAAATTGCGCCGCGAGGAAGCGGTCGCTTCCTTGTTCGCTCCACGAGAAGGTCAACGTCATGGTCAAGAATGTCGTCGATTGTCATAATCTATAACAAGCCGTTCAGTTTAGGGCTGAAGCTCACTAAAACAGGGGAAGACTTACAAGGGATTTGACACCAAAGCATAGCGGAACAAAAAACAATGCGACCTTGAGGCAAATTACTCCATTTACAGTCGCATTCGCATGATAAAACATGGCGATAGACCAAGCTGTTCAACGAGAAATGAGAATAGGATCAGTGCTATGTTGGTGCAGGATTGCGGTACAAAATACCTGTAGGGATCCAGACTACCCAAAAGCCGATGTTATTGTGCAGTCGACAAAGCTCCCAGCATGCCTGAACTTCGTCTATGCTTGGGACAGAAAAAAGTCCAGGCAGGCCAACTGCGGCGGGCTTGGTGCCATTGGTAGCAACACGACTGTGTGATTTAGAAAGAGGCATTATCCCAAAGAAATGTTGAAGAGACTGCTCCCATTTTTATCGGTAGCTGAATATAAGGGCCTAGAACACATGCGAATAGAAAAGCTGTATATGCATTATGTTTCGTGAGTTAGATAAAAATCAGTAAAAAAGTCGTCCGCATATTATGTAATGGATTTACAGTAAGCTGGATTGCAAAATTTCTCTCACACACTGAATGCTGTAAACATTTTACCCAGTCATAACGCTTCTGTCACTTATCGACAGATTTCTACGAATCTGTTGCGTATACATTTCTTACTCCGGGAGTCACCTCCAACGGCATAACCTATCCCGATGATGTCGCAAGCGCAGCGAGAACTTACGAACCGAAGTCCGCCGACTCTACTTATGATACCTATCTTGTGGATCTAAATGATGGGCTAGTTCCACTATCTTCGGTCACCATTCTAACGAGTTTCCCTCCAGAGGCGTTCTAACGAATCAGCTGTTTCGCAGTCCTAGTCGTATTCTCGCATTTCTGGTGATGTTATCATCCAGTTGCGAAATGAAGTCTCTTTAAGAGTAATTCGGTCAACTCGCTTCTTGCATACATTGGCAGGATCATCTCCATTGA
The DNA here is from genome assembly GCA_018854895.1 of Tricholoma furcatifolium. Classification (NCBI taxonomy): domain Eukaryota; kingdom Fungi; phylum Basidiomycota; class Agaricomycetes; order Agaricales; family Tricholomataceae; genus Tricholoma; species Tricholoma furcatifolium. Next base: position 6,417 of record JABAJV010008693.1, read on the forward strand.
CTCAATCTTCTATGGTGTTTTGATGGCTAGGTACTGTCACTGGCTGAACCTTCTGATTGTCCATCGGCCAATCTCGTACCCTACTTTCGGGAGCATGAATTAAGCAGGAGTCCTTTACCATCTTGAACCTTGGTAATGCTGCATTTCTTATGATTCATTCCATGTGAATGACATTGTCGCCCACAGAAGCTTGTGTTTCATGACGTTACGTTGACCCCATCCTGATCCTGTCCAGGATGATTGAACCTCGCTAGTTATTCTCAAGTGACAAACGGGGTATGGATTTCTCAGCGTCTGTATGGATAGAAATGGCATCTTCGATGCTATCATGTTCTGCTGCCCCACACGATCGATTGCAATATTGATCATCAGATAGTAAGGCGGTGATTTCTTTCAATTGCTGAACGGACATCCTCACTGCAAAGGGTATATATATCCAGTAAGTGCCTCATACTCAGCAGTTAACCCAAGCCTCACAACAGTCTTATCAACCTATGGTTTCACAAGTACGCCAGCTTCTGAATCTCCTGAGCGATGCTGTCGACAACCTCGAAAAAGCTTGCGACAGCAATGGAACACCGATTCCCGATTTAAAGACCCCTTTCCACCCTCAGTCCGAAGCTTTTCGCGCCAATCCCGTAGCTGCTCAGTCCGCAAGCATCATTTCTGCAGCAGCCTTGCAGCTGGAGGCTATTACTACTCCCCCTCATGTCTCGTTGTACCACGTCGTCGCTGGAGTATGTGTGCTGCTTCTAATGATACGTTATCTCTAATTAGATCTATAAGCACTTCAAATCGGCGGCCCTGCGGGCCTGCTTAGAGTCCAATGTCACCGAGATCCTACGTGAAGCCGGACCTCAGGTAAGTTTCTATTTCGAACGAAATGTCCGATATCTGACAATGGTGATCTGGAAGGGCCTTCACGTTAATGACATCGCTGCCAAGAACGGGCAAGACCCTCGCAAACTAGGTACACCTAACACCATTCGTGATTCTCTGCCAGGCCCATTGTTCACTGTAGTTATTTTTTACCATAAGCTCGTTTCTTGCGATACCTTGCCACGAATCACATCTACCGCGAGATCACGCCTGATGTTTTCACCAACAACCGCATTTCCAGCATGATGGATACCCTCAAACCCAGTCAGGACATTATTGCCGAGTGAGTGACGAGTATGTATCCGATTAGGACGGTTCTCATTTTTGCCCAGTCCTACGATTAAGCACGACAATACACCTGGTTTGGCGGCCCTTGCATCTCATCAGTACGTTATCTCTCCTTTGTGTTGCTGTACAGTCTCATTCAATCTTATAACACAGCCTTGACGAAGCATTCAAAGCCTCCGCTTATGCATGGGAGACATTGGCCGACCCAGCGACTGCTAAATCTGGTGATCCGACAGCATCACCGTTTGCTCGGGCGTTCAATGCTAAAGAGACGCTGTGGGATCTCCACGCACGCGATGAGTTGAGATCCCGCCGGTTCAACATCGGCATGCGTGGTATACAAGCTTTGCAACCAGTGGACGCGATCTTGAAAGGTATGTGGAAGCATTCCAGTGTTTGGATAAGGCTTACTAGTTGTCTGTTGCTCCAGCTTATGACTGGGATACCCTTCCGGCTGGGTCCATAATTGTTGATGTTGGTGGTGGTGTTGGATCTGAGTCGTTGCCCTTGGCCCGCGAGTTCCCCGCTCTCGAAATTGTCGTACAGGATCTCGCCCCTGTCATCAAAGATGCGAAGAAGGCAAGATGCGCGATTGATTGAACTTGTTCTTTTCTGAAGTACTCTCTCATCTAGTTCTGGGAGACGAATTTGCCAAACTATCCAATTAAACTAGAAGGTAACCTCTTACAGTGGGGCGAAGGAAATTTATACTGACGTGTCATCCCTGTTAACCAGTCCAAGACTTCTTCACGCCTCAGCCAGCAAATCGAGATGTCACTGTTTTCCTGCTCAAGCAAATTTTGCACGATTGGTCAGACGAGTACTGCGTTAAATTCCTCACTCGACTTCGTTCCGCTGCACAAAAGGATACCAAGCTTTTGCTAATCGAGAGCCTGATGCCATTTGCCTGCCATGATCCAAGCGACAAAGACACAATTCCGGGTTCAGTTCCTCATGAGGCTCCGGCACCTCTCCTTGCCAACTTCGGTGCTGTAAACGAAATGGGATATAATGCTGATATAGACGTGAGTGAATCAGTGATAAGCTGCAGCATCTTCCTTACTAAACATATACTTGATAGATGTTCCTTCTGTTCAATTCCCAGGAGCGCACGATCCGTCATATCGATGAACTTCTCCGAAGTACCGGCTGGCGGGTCAGAAAAGTCTATCGTCAGGATGGTGATAGCACATTCCTCCAGTCGATCGAGGCAATCCCTGTAGATACTACTAAGCTTTAAATCTTGGCAGACCTTCGTGAACTTAGGCATGTATTTGCATCTCCTTGTTGTGTACATATAAGTATCGTCAGAAATCGTCCTCGTTCCAGACAATCTAAGCATAACGTTCAATGGAACTTCGATCCTGAAATATGTAGGCGCCCAGTCCCTGACAAGAAGATATCCGGACATTTCCGGCGTCGTTGCAATAGTAACAGCTCAAGATTAACCATATATACCTAAATATCCAAGAAATAAAAACCAGATGCCTACTGAATGTCCTCTACCAGTTTCAAACAACTCACAGCTCTCGCCTGATCCTCTGACGACCCGTTATCAATATACCAGCGCAAGCTCACCCAAACCTGTCTCTCTCCTTGTAGCCACTCCTTCCCTATATCTAGAGAAGAACGTGTAACCTCATTTGAGTCATTGGATGTCATCTCATAGAATATTGGCCTTACACGAGGATGTAAATCGATGGATAAAATGTAGCGCGTATTTCTGCTGGTTCGAAGATGTGCGGAGGGCGAGAACATCGCAGACGGTCGACAAGATTTTCGGGCTGTCAGCAATGACACCATGGCTAACGACTAGTGCAGGACAGATCAGCAAAATTCATTCAAGGCCAGTGAGTCCATGTTTCAATACCAACCTGATTTTGCGAGATTTCGCAAGCAGCGTAACGTCTGCGCTTTGATCGCAGGAGTGGGCGGGCCTTGGTATAAGCATGTTGAAAGTCTAGGTATTAATCCCGAGTGCGTAAGCAGTTTTGCGACACCGTACTCTGGGAGATTTCGTCAACTGTCATGTCTTCCTGTGGTACGACAAAGGACTGACCTGGGTCAACTGACAAGTTTCCCAAGCACAATAAAGCTTGTTCTTTCGTGATATCGTCCGTCTCAGGCCCCAAAGCATGTAGGATTCCATCGACTGCGTCTCTCGTACTCAGAATCATACCTCTGCCCGGATCTTCAACAGTAGCATTTAGATCGTGTATCAAATCAGAGCATATACATCGGAAACACACCTTTCAGCGAAAGATTCGTCAAACATCCCATGACATTTTTTACTATAGTCTGCAAAGGTAGTTCTGCTAGCAGGAGACCCAGTGACGGGATGACGTCGTCCGCATCTACTAGAGAACCGTGGCTCGTATCTATCAAGAACAAGACCTGAGTATCAGCCACATCAGACCATATTCTTTCATTCCTCACCATCCGTCGACAGATTATAGAGACATCGCGTGGCCTGCTCTTGTGCAGAGGGTGAGCTAGAGATAGGCAGGAAAGCGCACAACACTGGTATAGTCTGAGGTTGAGTTATGAGAACAGCTCGACCAGAAGCTATGGGCAAGCATGTCAAAACACACGATGTTAAACAAGAAGTAGATTTTCGACCGACAGTGACATGCAAGATTTGCGAGGAGTCCCAGTAGAAGTTCGTTTTCTCTTTTCAAACTGCTGTCTGGCTTCGACAAGCATTTCAACACTGCCGGGACCAAACCAGACTCGTCCAGAATTTCAGATACGCCGTCCGCTATTGATCATACAATACAGTTATCAGTCATCGCTGGATTTCATATGTATGGGACACTACTCACGAGTCAACGAATGGTCGAACAGGAAGGTCATAGTGCTATCAATCGAAGGAAGATTTTCACTAGAGTCCATGGGCACATCATGCGGAAACGATGCAAGCTTTTGAGCGTGCATAAGAAATCCCAGCTCATCGCTCGGTGGTCTATTTTTTTCGGCTATAAAGTGTCACCGTTCAAGAAATGGTACATAATGCGAAGAAACAAAACATCGTACAGTGACGAGACTTTGGACTGATGCAGGCAACTCCGGCGGCGGGTTTGGAAGAGATTGTGGCTTTGGGAGTCACGAGGCCTTTTAGGAAAGATCCCTTGTTGCTATCTCCTCCAGTACTGATCGAAATTTTTCGGAGAGGTCTGAACGATGTTTCAGCCGGAGATTTCTCTATAGACTAATTAGGCAATGAATAAGAGGCTGCAAGGTTAACTTCACCTTCTTGATGGTTTGCTGCAAGGTTGGTCACGGTGTTCAAAGGCGGCGGCGGAACACGGCCTCGAGTCACACGAGAAATGAAGGAAACGTCTCCAGAAGCTAGAAAATCATAGTCAATCATTTGATACTCCCAGACTGAGAAAGCCAATACCTTTTCGCGACATCAACACTCCAAGTGTCCATTCAATCTCAACGAAATGGGGCCGTTCCGTGGGTTCCAGTCTCCAACACTTTTGCGTCAACTTCCAGACTCCATCATCCATCTTCAGAGGCCGCTCGGGTCGTTCCCCCCTTTGTACGAGGACACTCAATTGTCGAGCGCTCAAGACATTCCCGTATGGTATGCTTCCTTTGGTGTAGAGCTCCCAGGCCGTGAGTGCGAAGCTGTAGACATCTGCAGGCTTATTCAAGCCCTTGCCTAGGAGAAGCTCGGGTGCCATCCAGCGCGCGGTTCCTCCAACTCTATCTGCGGACGTGCGAGTTATGTTCATTGAAGATGATACTTGATCTTGAATTTGAGATAAGCCAAAGTCCGCTATCAGAGCTTCACCGTTGTCACTGATCAAGATGTTGGACTGGCCAGGGGACGTTGAGTGATCAGTAGATAGCCTATTGTGATGACCTCACCGCTTTCAGGTCCCCGTGTATAACGCCTTGGTCGTGTAGGTAAGCCATACCAGAAGCGATACCATACAACTAGAAAGATGCCAAGGTGAGCCCCTGTGAATGAAAATGTATCGATGCCTTGAGGATAGTCACCAGCTTTAGGAAGTCTACTTGAGGATTTCTTTTGATGTATCTGAGAGCATTCCCCGAAGAACAATATTCGCTAACGATGAAGGGCTATACAGAAATTAGATGGTAGAAGACGTTGATGTATTTCAAATGACCTTAGGTGATTCGAGGCAGGCGCCGTAAAATGGTAGTATGTTTGGATGTGAGAGGCTTGACCTAGTTGGAGGTGAGGCCTACAGCGACACATTGGTACCATGAAGTTGGGGCATACCATACTTGAACTTCACGTCGGATAGACTAGGACGAGAAAAGATTACAGAACAATGGGCTCAAGGTCGCAAGACTTACATCCACTGCAACTGCTTCATTATTCGATGAGCGAAGTTCTTTTACTGCAACGACCTAAGACCTCATTGAGCGCTTATGATTCGGGAAGTAGAAATTAAAAACATACCTTGCCATTCCATTCCCCTTCAACAACCCGACCAAAGGCCCCACGTCCAATCAACCGCGCGTCATCTATCGGAAAGTCCACATCGATACTGGTTATTGCCCAAGACGGTATTTCAAAGTCGGGTGGTCGATTTGCGATGCGTTGCAGCCCTGCGACGGATTTACGTAAGAAGGGCGAGATATCTGGGACGCCAGCCTCTTCGGCCATTGGTGTACGGATGCGCTGTCGAACAGGGTGTTACTTGGTGCCGATGGGCTGCAAGTGCGGCTCTTGCATAAATGGAGGGTAAAGCACACCTTAGTGAACGCTGTTGCGAGCTCTTTTAGCTGGTATGGCCTGCCTCCTTCGTTGTTTTGAAGAATGCAGATAATGTTGGCCTCGGAATTGGCTATTAGCTTGTCAAGGCGGCTCAAGAGGTTGTCACAATCTCGTTTTCGAGCTTTGTTCAAGTCTGCTTGTAGTCCGGAACGAGCCAACTGAAAGGAGTAACGTGAACAGGAACAATGGAGACAATAAACAATGGCGCGCGAACCTTGAAGTTTTTTTCTGCGTATGCTCGAATGAGAGCAGCCTCAGCAGCGTGAAGGGCGCAGAAAGTTTCGTCCAGGTTCAAAATAGACCAAGCGAGGGACCGATTTGCGAGCCACGCCAGACAATTCTTCCCTGCAGGACATCTACTAGACCATCATGACGTCAAACTCAGGGAAGATGGAGGTGAGAAATGAGGAAAATAAGACCTTCCATTGTCCTGGGTGGCCGAGAGATTGCTACTGGCGGGGGCGTGGGGGAGAAGAGTGTGCCAATATTGAAAAAGAGTCCTACACCGATACTTTCCGAATCTAACGTGTAATGGCCGTTGTGCGCTAAAGACATGGGAACAGATTATAGCCGTCGATGGCCGTTCGAGATCGTAATGCATCATAAAGCCGTAATAGAGAACCTACGAGTTAGAAGGTAAGCTTCCTGCACGAACAGTCGCTGGTGGTCATCTCATACAGACTGCAACGTATGTCGGGTAATGGCTGCGCGCCCTGAAGAGAAAATTGACAGGGGTTTGACGTGCTTTATTATAGCCGATGATTAGGAACTTGCCAGGAGTTTTTTTATTCAAGCCATCCCACGCACGCCCCCCAGCATCATGGACGTTAAGGGCTCCTAGAGAAGCCTGAAGCGACAAAGCATGTTGATGAAGAAGGCTATTTGTGCTTGAGATTTCCATTCGGACTGGCCAAATAACTTTAATCACTGTTCATTCCTCGCCACCGCTACCTACCCTCAACTCGCATCGCTGTCTACATTCCATTGCAATCTCAATTATCGGGATCGTTCAAGGACGGAAGGCGGAGCCGAAGCTCTGGTTTGCGATCGAGGTCATGTGGCACAACCTTTCAGAAGGCGGCTCAGCTGAGTGAGCTCTAAGGTTGGCTCATACCCTGGTCCATATTGCCCGTCTTTTCCTGCTGGAATTCGAGTCAGGAGCAACCAAACAATGAATAAACACGCCTGCGCTGTGCTAGATGCAGCCAAAACCTGGAATTGGCCCGCACCTTCATGTTTAGACACACCAATGAAAGCTTCCGAGTTCAAGACGGTTTGTCGTCGACTTTTGTTATGCTTGGTTATGGAGTCAGACAGACTTGGGGGTAGTCTGGTCGAACGCTTTTGGAATGAAGTTGAAAGGTGCCATCCGCAATTCTTGGGAAACGGTATGTACTTCCTCGATTATTATTGGCTCCGAGCTTAATCCCCTTTCACAGTTCAAGAACTCAGGAAAATGGATTACTCTTCCCCTGACGACACTGTCCATACTTTATTCTTCGATGTTGATGCAAGGACCGTTGATTTTGGACCTGTGTTCGGGCTTGCAGCAGATTTGTTCACCCACATAGGCCTCGCTTGTGCGTTTTCGCAATACTCTCTAATTTCATCAACTCTAAGAAATCTCGCAGTTATGAATCCCATTGCCGATCGTCAATTGAATCTCTTGTCCCCTTTTCCGCTTCTGTCTTCACAAACGCTCTCTCTCAGCACTCCTGGGGAAGATATTGGATCTTCTGGGCAATCAGACGACGTTCTAAAATTTTTAGTACGTATCGTACTACCAAATTCATATACTCTTCCTTATGATGATCTATAGGCATTGAAAAGGGACGGCACCTCCTGCCCATTCTCCGAAATACCCTACTACGGGCTCGGCGGAGTTGACCCTGTTCTGTCCCATGTGATCCCGTCTTCTATCAGATACAAAGTGAGATATTCCTCCATCTGCTAAAGCGTCCGCTGATGTTTCCCCTAGCCTGAGACGCTGGACTTCATATCTGTCATTGCTGGGGCAGCTGCGATGGACAGTATACTGCAGTATTCAAACACGATCGACAATGTTTTGGCCACGGAGGCCAATATTGCCACTTCACATCGCCTGAGCCACTGGGGATTAGAAGCTAGCGAAAGTCCTGAGGACGTTAATCTCTCAACAGTACGTATTGGCTGGCTTGATATCAAGACGTCGGTTTCATTTACTGACGGGTTTCCAGTATCATTTCAAGACATTTCACGCCGAAAATGAATACAGAGTGGGATCGATTTTTCTTCGAGACGGCGACGAAATTGTATTCGGTCTCGGCCCTGAAGGAACGCATCTTCGGAACGGGCCACATCCACTCCTCTGTAATTTGCGTCTTGCCGTGGGCCGCGCTCTATGTAATAGCGGCGCCGCTGATTTTATTACCCGTCTCATGGAAGATGCAAACGACATGGACTGCCCTCATCATGTTGCTTGGGACGAGGATTTCCACGAAGTTCTCAATGCCAAGTTACTCATATGTGGGCGCGCACAAATGGTTGAACTTCCAACCGTTGCATAAACCCTATCTTTATGATTATTTGCTGCACTTTGTTTCCTGACTTCAATGCAGTTTATTTTTATTCAACAAGAACACTCGGAGTGGTCATCGCGCGCTTTAGTGTGGCTTTACATGGCGTTTCGTCGAGGGCCTTTTTTTCTGAACATCGCTGTAGCCTTTCAACAGTTGGATCTCACAACTTCCTGCCTAGGTCGATCGAGTCAACTTATCAGCTTTTAAGCCCTGTATAGGTCGGAAAGGGTAAAGTTGTACGTCTTCACTGATTGTTTGAGCCATATTGCTGTATGCTGTCCTTCCTGCGAGTTGGGAGTCCAAAGTTCTGAGGATAGCAGGATAATCGTGCTTTCCTCTTTCTTATCGCCCCATGCGCTACCACACGCATCTACATGACAAGTTCAACTTCTAGTATTTCTTTTCCCATCACCTACTGCGCATTTGACGCTATTTGATGGCGACATATTGCAAGCGATGTTTGGCGTCCGTTTGATCGCAACATTATTTAAATGGCAACACAGACACATTATCTGATAAAGACTTTCTGACTGCGCATATGGATTCCCAACTTTCCCCATGCCACGCTTGGCACAGGCCGTTTGGGTCTTGAGTGTGTTCTCATGGGCCCAGGGACTTCAAGTTCCAATACAGCTTAACCGGGGAAGCGGACAAGGCGATTGGGATCTAGATACTCCTGCAAGCGAGAACAGCACCGACCATTTGGTGTTTGACACTGTCAACTCTTTACTCCAGCATTGGCCTAATACTAGATACCGTAATGGTAAGTTTTCTTCTTCTTTTTTTTGGAGAGAGAAAGGAGTTCTACTCACGTCGTCGAAGGACACAATCTTGTACCTGGCATCGTACCGTTCGGCACTCTACTATACCATGGAACACGCTCGTCGGACGTCCCAGCTGTGCCTGAGTGGCTTGCAACGGACCCAGAACATTCATACATGTTCTGTATGGGCTCGCCTGACGCCGGATGCTGGCATCATACCTACGTCGCGACAAGACCTTTAAACGTCCTGTATTTCGATGGAAGCAGCGCAGCAAAGATGGAAGGAGGTTCAATGGATACCCAAGATCTAGTCTGGTTAGGAGAGGTCAGGCCTGACCAAACGGGACAAGAACGCAAGAGAATCAATGGTCTTTGTGATTGGGGAAAGAAGTTTGGATTGGATGGTTTCGTACGGTGCGTAAATTTTAGATCTACTATTGTTATACGTCATTTATGAGGATTCCTTCAGGATGGAAATGGACTTGTAAGTCTTGAGATATCGATATTTTTCCGGCCTTATTTTTCCCCCATTTCAAGTGAAATCATGTATTGTGACTTCAAAGACGGTCTGCAACCCGTGTCAAAACTGAAGTTGGCGACTTCAAGACCTGTTAGAGGGCCACCTCCACCAGATACGCCTCCTATGGACTTTTTCACGAACGCACCAACCAATAGCGCACGGTTCGATGTCGCGGTTCTAGAAGCTGGGTCGTGGCACAATCACTACCCCGGCGATCCCCGCATCCAACTCGACCTATCTCGCCTTATCTCCTTCTACGACACGGACCTCGTACCAAGTCTAATCGCCTCGCGCTTCAATCAGACTAGATTTGCACATCGCCTCCTGAACATCTCGTCATATGATGCACAAGAAGTTACGAAGGTCCTCAAAGGCTCCCTTAAGCCTATTCACAACAGTGGTATCGATTGGAAAGGACTTTTCCGAGTCATCACCCTGCGTTATGCCGATCGCCTCGAGATGCTTCAGCATTATCTCAACACCACCGAAGCGGAGGTCGCTTCACGCACTCCATTACAGACAGCCACCCTTTTAGTGCAGGAGATAAGGGTTATATTGACTCCTTATCTTCTCCACAGCGTCGCCCCTCAACCGTCAAAGGAACCTGACGATAAGTCCTGGGCGGAACCTGTATTCCGTTATTGTGCGACAACGCACACGGAATTCATTGCTTCGACCTCGACAACTACACTCTTGACGCCTTCTGAGCGTCTCCTTCTCAAAGCCGTCCGCGGAACGACTCGAGAAATATGCCGCGTTATCGTCAAAGTATGGGCAGAGGCTGTAGCGGAGGGACTAGACCCTTTTTTGCGACCGTCTGAAGCTCCAGAGATCATGATCAGTGATGACGAGAGACTACCAGCGATTCTACAGGGATGGAGGGCCGACATAAATTCCCTCATCAGCTGGCTGGATTGGAGTATTTGGATCAAATGCAGACCAGCTTGTGGCATCGAGGTTTGTTTCTGAAGTTTTGGGTCTGTCTGTATCGATATTAACTCTGGGTTTTCTTATAGGAGATGTGTTATCTACCGACTTGGCCTTTCTTCCACGATTGGCCTCCGAAGGCTCCTGAGGAGGGCAGGCTTGAGGATTATCCGGCCTTTCCTGGACCACCAGACGGTGGCAAACGGCGAGGTCCCCATGGGCCAGTCGTTGACCAGGATGACCTTTTCCCCGCTCCTAGGTGCATTCCACTTGTGGCTCCGTTTGAGGGTAAATAGACGCGATACACCATTTGCTATCATTATTTCTGATTGATTGTGCTTTCCCTGTAAAACCCAAATGTAATTTCTAATCACGATACTTGGCTGGGAGATGAACAATTCACGTTAGGTCCATCTTTCATAGAAGCAGGCAAGTCTTTTGCACCTGTTAGCCTTTCATGCTAGTACTAGTTAGTGGGCAATTGTTTTGAATTGAAACTGATATAATCTAACTCTATGGTATCAAATACAATCTGTCTGCGTACAAGATCCTGCCGGTAAAATAGGTATAATATCTATTCCAGTAGGATAGCTGCGTACTTGGGACGAAATGCCGTGACCGTTGGAGACACCCTCGAGCTCCCTCAAGCATCGTGCGTTTTCTGAGTATCAGCTACATCCCAAGTCTCCTGGACAGCTGTCCAATATCTCTGAGGCTGAAGCCTAGCATGGGAGACGTGCGGCGTATCGTCAAAAACCTCCATCCGGACATCGAAACCTGCGTCCTTCCCATCCCTTGCATGCCTCTCGATTTCATAAAACGGAACGATTTCGTCTATCTTGGAGGACAGATACAACCTTGGCGTACATTTCTGTGTCCAAGGAAGGATGTCAGGCTGGTTCAGATCGCATTTAAGTGCCTCCAAAGGGTTCAATGTCCCGAAAAGCTGCTTTAAAAGAGCGTAGTAGAAAAAGATCGACGTTACGAATATATCGAAGATAGGTCGGAACGATGAGTTGGGTAGAAGTGAACCCACAGCACGCTTGGTGTAGTTCACATCGCCCATACCGGGACACGAATCGAGGACGAGAGCACAAGTGGAGGGCTGAGCATCCCAATTGGGATAGCGAGCCTTTATGAGACGACTGAGGCATGTGAGCTGACTACAACCGCCTTGCTTTGACATTAGCTAGAAAAGGGAGGTGAAAAGACAACAATAGTTACCGTTTGAAAATGCATGAATGAGGAGACGCGGTTGTATGGCACCTTCGTCGTGTGATCCTGTTGGAAGATGACCAAGAGCCTTGAGAACACCTATGACAGGTTCGAGGTCGCGTTGCTGGAACGAAAATAATTCACATCGCAAACGACCAGACACGAAGAAAGGTACATACACGAATCTTCTCCCGAGTCAAGAAGAAGGTGGGTTCACATTTGACCAAAATATTGGTAGCGTTTGGGTATAAGTCACGATGGACGCTCGTGTACTTCATAATATGAGGAAGCTTGGCTCCCACTATTTAGATGACGTGTCAGGGAAGATGTCGTCACAGTACAGTGGAGAAAGGAATGCCATACTCCATCCAAATGTGAGAATAAGGCTAAGAAAATGTCAATTTACTGGAGCTTTAATCTCGTACAGTAGCGCTCACGTAGGCGGTGCGCGACTGGGAGAGCTTAAGCCGGTAGAGTTACCTTCTACCTTCCCCGGGCGCAGATAGACTCCTTTTCCGATGGATTGAAATCCGTGAAGGGATGTTGGTGACATGGTTGATAAAGAATGTTGCAATGGCAGCCTAGGCCTTACCCCAACTGATTTATAGGAACGCGGAGCCAAGTTGTATCCCCAGAAAATTGACTTTGAGATAGCAAATTTAAGTGCCATCCAAACTGACGTGCACTCAAAACTCTAAAGCTATGATCTCGGTGTAAGTTCATTCTGCCTTCTACAATACTGTAAGAACTCACTTAGGATTACAACGAAATCGGTTGTGGGAGCTATACTTCAACTGATCACTGTCAGCATGCGCCTTTGATCGAGCCCTAGAGGAGCATACGCTGGTGAATATACTATATGACACTTGCTCAGCTACACGGCATCGTGGTATGGTGTTACAAGTACCTTTTGACTACTGTGATTTGGCGACTGTCATTCGTATACCACTGTTTACTTAATGCACCAGCGTAATTTAACATGTATTTGTTTCAGTGGATGTAGACAAACATCAAATATTTTTCTAACTTGACCAGTTCTTCGATCATCAATACCACAATTTCTGTCTGTCACCAAGGCGGCCCCTCTCAACACATCTGGCACTTGCGGCGCATAGGTAACTGGACGGCTTCTTATAGTCTAGAGAATTATAATGGAGGCGTCTGTGCGTGTTTATCCTATTTATCGAGACCAAAGCGTTCACAAAGCAGCAGACAGGGTTCGAACGTTCTAAATCGCTCTATGCAAGGGCTATGGTCCACACATAGGCGAAGCAAATTGAATATAAACTCTCCTATATCTCCAGGCATATCTCCTGCTGTCACTCCTGCTGTGGAAGAATCGTCTTCGGCCTCTACACCAGCCCCTCCGGAAACCCCTGAACCATCTGGAACACCTGTCTCCCAGGACCACACTGCTGTCGCAGATGGTCAACCTCCATCGAGCACTAGCAAGCGCAAGGTGCGGTCTCGCCCACCGGACTCAAGCAGCAAACGAATCAAATTAGCGTCTGCTTCTAGTGGAGGTGCGGTCGCCAAGGATCACACACCACCGAGTGCCCGACTGGCAGATCTAGGCGGTGTTGATGCATGTGTCGAAAAGATGCTAGAACTAGTCGCGATGCCACTGTGTCATCCCGAGATCTATCTTCACACTGGCGTTCAACCTCCGCGAGGCGTTTTACTTCACGGCCCGCCCGGTTGTGGGAAGACCTTACTGGCAAATGCTATGGCTGGAGTGCGTATTCTATTCTATTATTATTTTTTGCTTAGTGCTCACCAGATGCATTAGGAACTTGGGGTGCCGTTTATTAGTATCTCGGCGCCTTCCATAGTTTCGGGCATGTCTGGGGAGTCGGAGAGGACGCTTAGGGATACATTTGAAGAAGCGAAGGTAATCTAATACTTCCAAGTCTCCAAAACAGCCATAAAAAGTTCTGCATTTTTAGCGTGTCGCCCCCTGTCTCCTGTTCATAGACGAAATCGACGCGATTACCCCAAAACGTGAAAGTGCCCAACGTGAAATGGAACGAAGGATTGTTGCGCAGTTTCTGACCTGTATGGATGGTATGTAACTCCATTGGATGACGTTTTGCTCGATTGACAATACTTCCAGATATGTCTTGGGATAAGACTGACAATAAACCTGTCATCGTCATGGGAGCGACGAACCGCCCAGATTCTCTCGATGCAGCTCTTCGGAGAGCAGGCCGATTTGATCATGAGATTAGTATGGCTGTTCCCGATGAGGATGCTCGCGAAAAGTCAGCGATGATCTATAATGACGTTGCTGTGTCGGCTAATGTGTTCATTCATTTTCCAGGATTCTAAAAGTTTTGTGCGCTAAGCTGAGATTAGCAGGGGACTTTGATTTTTCGGCCCTCGCGAAGGCTACACCAGGCTATGTTGGCGCAGATCTCTCCGCATTAACAGGAGCCGCCGGCATCATTGCTGTCAAACGTATATTCAAACAATTGTCAGAAGGCTCTATCGTCCTTCCCGAGCCAATTTTACCTTCCGAACAAGATGTTGATATGGTCGTCGATCAGTCTCAGTCGACTGCAGACGATGCCCCGCCACCAAAATCGAGGACGGCAATGCCCTTTTCTCACATGGTGTCAAATGTGGTCCCCGGTTCAATCGCCCATTTCTTGAGCGCACACCCCGATCCTTTGACCGAGGAGCAGCTTGGGCCGATCTGCATTAACGCCTCAGATTTTTTAGATGCGCTACAACACGTTCAGCCGTCTTCCAAGCGCGAGGGCTTTGCCACAGTCCCCGATGTGACGTGGGCGGACATCGGCGCACTCCACGGGACGAGAGAGGAGCTGCATATGGCGATAGTGCAACCGATCAAGCGACCAGAGCTGTTCAAGTCGGTGGGCATCTCAGCGGCATGTGGAGTGCTTTTGTGGGGTCCGCCCGGGTGTGGCAAAACCTTGCTCGCCAAAGCGGTCGCAAATGAGTCCAAAGCAAACTTTATCAGTGTCAAAGGACCTGAGCTATTGAACAAAGTACGCTCTTCGAAGGTTTCTCCAACATTTTATAATAACATGTTTTGCAGTATGTTGGCGAAAGTGAAAGAGCCGTACGCCAGGTCTTTTCCCGTGCTCGAGCTTCTTCTCCTTGTGTGATATTCTTCGATGAACTTGACGCACTCGTTCCCCGTCGAGACGACAACCTGGTATGTAAATATGGCTGTTGCAACAATCTTCACTAATCGATACCTTGCAACAGTCTGAATCATCCGCCCGTGTAGTCAACACACTGCTGACGGAGCTAGACGGCCTTGACGCGCGCAAAGGTGTCTACGTTATTGCCGCAACCAATCGACCAGACATGATTGACCCTGCCATGGTACGCCCTGGGCGTCTGGACAAATTACTCTACGTCGATCTCCCCTCTGCTAACGAGCGCAGCGAAATCGTCCGCACAATGACGCGCAATGTGCCTTTGGGTAGCTTGGATGGCGCAACCCTTGAGCAAGTCACCCGCGGCATCGAAATGCTCGTACGGGAACGCTGCGAGGGCTACAGTGGTGCTGATCTTGCTGCGCTTGTGCGCGAGGCAGGTGTCATTGCTTTGAGGCGAACCCTTGGTGCATTAGATGAGATGGATATGGCGGGAACTGTATCAACAGAGGCTGGGACGATCACTGTGCAGGTGGCGGACTTTGCTACAGCATTGGGGAAGATAAATCCCAGCGTCAGCGTAGCCCAGAGGAGGAAGTACGAGGCTCTGAGAAATAAGTTCTCAGGACTGCCGGTGAGGTCCGGAAAGGATGAGGAGGACAAAAGGGTCGAAGAGAAAAGTACTAGCGCCTGACGGTCATTTACTAGAGGCAAAAATAGTACTTGTCTAGTTATTGAGGTGATTACAAGTCGCCGACTTTCTTCACGCCTACTACTACGCGATCGTTACGTTTCCAGAATTCTACAATGATTTCTGCCAGCCTTCTTGGCTCGTCCTGCGCAAAATTGGGTATCAGGCCGAAGGCCGAAGACCATGAGAACGAGGTGAACGAACCTCCTGCAGCATGTGGCCGACTCCAGGAATGACCACCATCTGGAACTTCCCTTGCATCTGGCCAATCATCAGCTCATTGTCCAGCCTGTCTGTACCTGCAAGGATGAGTATGCGGGCCGTACGTGCTTGGAGAAACGTGTTTGATAGCCCCTTAAACCAGCCTGAGAGAATCCAAGGTCAGGAATAACATACCACTGAGCTGTGCGCCTTACTTAGCCAATACGGTGCGGTGGACCGAAGAGATGTGCGCCATTGATACGGAAGCACGGCATTCGGGTCGTGGACTATAATCGATGGGATGGAGATCCGGGCAGACTGGACATTTCGGATGGTTTTAGTGGTTACACTAGAAGAAATTATGACAGATTTCAAATGGGGTGTGAGAACATAACTCACTGCCACTCGATTGCGTGTTCTTCAGTGTTAAAACCTTCCGGGCGTGCGTTTAGAAGATTGTTCATAAACGGTAAAGCTTCAATCGCAGATCCTGTTTAAGATTGATTGGCACGATGAGTGTTATAGATTGCATAGTATGCAAGTTACCCTCTACCACATCCAAAACAGCAACACCAGTAATTCGGTACTTTTGTTCCAAGAGTATGGAACAGCTTCTTGCGACTACCGAGCCTCCCATGCTGTGGCCAACAAGCTGGTTCATCAAAGTCAGCAAGCAAAATCATAGTGCTCAAGATAAATATACCAAGAGTGAAGGCGCGATAGCTGCATCTGAGAAAACTGTTCGTATAAATTCGGTAAAATCTGCTACTAATACGTCAATGGAAAGGTCGTCAGTTGACTGCTCAGATGTGGTTGATGTCCTTCCTGCATGCCCAATTCATTCGTGAAAAAAGTTATTATTAAAAGCAGTCAGACGACTTACCATGTCTGCGAGCATCTAGAGCCAAGACTCCACACTCTCCCTTGGTAATGTCCACAATTTCCTTTGCAAAACACGCGAAAGTGAGTCCCGAATAACCAGCACCATGGTGACAGATTATAACTGTCCCATTAGCTGAAGCCGGTGGGCTATAATATACCCGAAAGTCCAGATTACGCGATGGAACAGCAACTTGAAAAGCTTCTGAGAAAAATGATGCTGCAGACAAGCGTGCAAAATCAGGATTCGGTGGTGGAGGTGCTCGAGGGTGTCGCATAGGCCTTATATCAGATCATTAGGAACATCTATCATTATCTCATGAAGATAACTTACGCAGCTGGAGGGCCCATACCACTCCCAGGTAACGAGCCTAACGTATCGACGGCTTCTTCGCTCTCATCGTCCTCCGTACAAGCAGGTGGTGGCACATCGGGAGGTAATTTGGCTAGTCTGTTGCTCATTGCCCAGTGCTGTAAGTTGGACATCGAATAAATTTATATTCAAAGGTCCTGCGAGGTGAGATCGACCTGTAGTTTGTGGATTAAGTGGAGCAAAAGTTATGTTCAGGAATCGAACGATCGACAACAATGACAATGTAGATTAGATTAGATGCACTTCATAAGATAACCTGGCGCAGAACGGTCACTCGACAAGCTCGTTAAAATTCACATATCTGGAATGACTATAGGATCAAGATAGAAATGCTGGCATTAAAATATTGACATTTGATACACATTTTATCAATTCTGTTGGTCGGAGGCTTGACTCGCAATCACTTCGCAATGATGCGTCTCAGGTTCTACCTCCTGTTCAACAAAGCTGCCTGTGGCGTTTGGAGAGTCCGTCAAAGCCTGTTGGAGCACAATCCTAGATCGGCTTTCCGCACTATAAGTAGGCCAGACAGGTGATCGGGAGAGCTTGTAGGTGTTAGGATCCTTTGCCCGCGTAAAAGACAGCCAATAGGCAATCAACTCTTCCGCGAAAGCCGTCTCGATGGGCGTCATTGGGCTAAAGGTCGTTGTCCCGTTGAAGCTAGTAAACAAAGCCTGAATCACCCATGTTCAAAGTAGCGACACAGAGCGCGATCCGCTTACCCGGTATTCGTACCAAGAAACATCATCCAGTTTTCTGCGGCGTGATTGACACCAGGAGAAGATGATGTTGGGTTAGCCTGGTTATAGCGATATGTCCAGGCTGAGGCAGTCTTTGAAAAGCTTGTTGCCATTATTGTACGCTACACCATCTATTTCAGGAAACAAGCTCGAAAAGAAAGGTGATACTCACGGCGCATCTGAGGGTGACATCCCCAGTAGCGGTCTGCATGAGAAGGTCGTCCGAGGCAAACTCTGATTCAGGGTAAGCCTATAAAACTGTTAATCAAAGAAATGCTGCGAGACAAAAATATTAACACCTTCTCAAGTGCAGCGGCATCTTCTTCAGTGAGCGAGGGACAAAATGGCTGCAGAGCTGAGAATATCGTGCTTCCTCCGGCAAGTGTTTCGTTCGTTGTCGCACTGAAGGACATCAGTCTATGATATGAGCCAAGCGATCGTAGACATACCCAACGATCAGAGGGACAGACGCAAATTCTCCAGAGGTCACATATTGAGTTGGATACTTGGTGAAAACTTTCCCGTCGAGAACGGGATGGAAAGCCTTGTACAACGACCCGTTACTGGAAAAAATTTCTCAATACCAAGAAAAACACGTCGGACAAGCATCTTACAAAATAGAAGAGGCTCCAGCATCCTGAGCGCGTGCCAGTGCACTTACGCTAGCGGACCTCAAACACGTCAGTTGGTCCGATGTCGATCCAGACCCGCAGCCAGCTTGCTCTGCATAGAATTGGAATAAAGGCTATGGAAGCTATCAGAAACATATAATCGAAGGAGAGATTCATACCTTCTGCTGTTCCGGCTTGGGTAGCGGAGTCCGATAGACACTTTGAGCAATGGCTCCGCTGAACAACTGCTCGCCACGGTTAGCAATGAGATGGAGCTCCACCGAACTTCCACCAGCGCTCTCTCCATTAATAGTAACTTGCTTGGGGTCACCGCCAAAGCTTGCAATGTTACTCTGAACCCAACGCAAAGCCTCAGTCTGGTCAAGGAATCCGGCATTGAAGTCGCCGAGGTTGGAATTAGCATCACCAAATTCTGGAACTGAGAGGAACCCAAAAGAATCGAGGCGATAATAGACGGATACAATGACGACATTCGGGCTCTGATGAATCCAATGATCAAAGGGCCAGTTTGCTGGGTTCCCATAAACATATCCTAACGAAGAGGATTAGCTCATTCGGAAAGAGTAAATCGGTATGTTTGAATCTCACCCCCGCCATGAATATACACTAAAACCGGCACTAAATAAAAGCACATAGTAGCAATGACGCGGGAGTTCAAAAGTCAATACTTTACTTACAATTGCTGCCTTTCTTTGCGCCATTGGGCATATAAATGTTAACTTTGAGGCAATCTTCACTGCCTGCACCGCCAGCATCGCCAGCTATACTCTTCATTTAGAGAAACAGCCTTTCCGATTAGGCTCAAACACTTCACCTCCAGTTGAGCCTTGGATACAGAAGGCGGGGTAAAAAGTCGCGTTGAATATGGTTCCGTTCGCTTCACGAGAAACTCGTGCCGTATCGAGAGGCAAAGGAGCACGGAATCTCCTTTCGCCTAATGGGGGTTCTGCGTATGGAATGCCCAAGTAAGCGACAGTATTTGGGAATGAACGATTTCCAAGATATTTGGCATATCCTGTGTCGATAATAGGATCCGCCACATTTTGAGTGTAGCCATTAAGGAAAAAACTTGCAATGGCAATCCCCAATAGCGAGAACCACATAGTGGGGGAAATTATGTCCCCTAATACACGCGCAACCATGCTTTTTATCAGCCAATTTATTTGATGCGACTCCCAGTGGTCTCGTGAGGGAGATAATCTCTCAAGGATACTGCCGCTTGTCGAGTAGTGGCAGTAACGGTCCGGGCGATTGATTTGTGAACGCAGTACGCCTGAAACTCGTCAGCTACTCGGGGGATTCTGGGGTCCTCAGCAGACTGATGGACAGTGCGCACGTGGAGTCCATACATATGGTGTATGTTGAGGCCATGAGAGAAAAGAGACAAATATTGATACAACATATTAGTAAGTAGACGTGGAGCCTTGAAAAGGATGTAACTCACGCAGAAGAAAAAAAACAATGATGCTGAGCAGACTTGAACGAACCGGCTTCGCATCACTTCGCGCTTGCCGTCAGCGACAAATATATATA
>JABAJV010008694.1:0-26333 GCA_018854895.1 Tricholoma furcatifolium
GACAACTTAAGCGAGTGTCCATCAGACGTGGTGTTGACATTCGAACGACTGGGACGAACGAACTTTTAGAATTGAGCACCCCTATTCAGTTTTTCAGGGGACCAGCAGTACTTACAACCGGTACATCTTTGGGCGGCAGTCCGAGATTTGTTTTTCTCCGAAGTTATCCCAGGGAACTTAAACTAAACAATAAATATTCATTACATACATCTATATCTTACAAGGGTCAATTAATAGGGTATCGGTAGTAATGAAAGTCCATGACGACCATGAAGATTAGATAACTGTTTTTGAGGATTTCGAAGAACTGAAGCCCAGAGAAGCATACTTTCCCCCTTTGGATTTCTCGTCTTTCGGCCTTTGCTCCTCTGCATCCTCGAGCTCGAATGTCGTCCCTCCAGTATATTGGGATGTAGTGATCTGGCTGGGACCATTGAACTCCATGTGTGTATTTGTCCTTCGAGCCAAAGTGTCTTTTTCCCAAGCATGACCTTGAGCAAGGCGATAAATAATGAGATAGTTCGCGACTTGCTATGGAAGCGCGTCAGTCACACGATAAGAGAGGAATTAGATCGCACGCAAGACACACCTGACAGAAGGATGCGACAGTGA
The DNA here is from genome assembly GCA_018854895.1 of Tricholoma furcatifolium. NCBI lineage: Eukaryota > Fungi > Basidiomycota > Agaricomycetes > Agaricales > Tricholomataceae > Tricholoma > Tricholoma furcatifolium. Next base: position 613 of record JABAJV010008694.1, read on the forward strand.
GGAAGACGGAATTGACTGGATTATTGATAGCATAGGTGATTAAGAATAGCAGAGCGAAGACAGAATAAAGAGATGCAGATTCAATGACTATTGTGACTAGCGAGACGTATTCTTTTGCGTGGTCTTCTGGGAGCGTGCTCATCACCGTCCTGCGATAGAGGAGGAGGCGTATTGCAATGAGGACGGTGAGGATAATGTTAACGCCTAAGGAAATAGCGTAGTATGATGTTCCGTAGGCCACTGGCAATGCGCTGTATAGGGAAAGACCAGGTTGACTTGACTGAAGCGTCCACAGTGTCCCCATGACTTTGAGGGCTCACATTTAGTACACCAACATGGACGTCGTAAGAATGTAACGCACCAAATGAAGCCAAGAGCAACAATCCAGGGAACGCTATTGCTAACCAAGCACCCAATCTTCCAAAGGCTCTCCATATCACCCAGCACCGCCAAAGCTATTTGAAACTCGATTAGAAGCAGCGAAAAGCGACAATTGGGGACTTACGACAAGTAAATCAGCAAGGAATGTGAGAGAAAAGAGCGATGCAATGAAGATCACATTTATTGCCAGATTTTGAGTCGCTAGGAAGTATGCCCATGGACCCCCTGGGTAATTACGATTATCAATGTAGATCATTTGCACGGTATGCGCTTGCGAAATTTCGAAGATAGTTTCGACACAGAGGAGGAGGGTGATATACAGGAGAAGGAAAATTGACTTTCTAGCATGTCTTGTTTTCCAGAGGTAACGGGCACACATAACGTAGAGTATTAATTGTATACCTGTAAGGCGGCGGGTTAGGGAATTCAGCGTAACTCCAGAGTCCAGGATTGTTGAATTCACCATAACCAACTCCAGAAATGAAGTCACCCGCCATGAACATTCGTTCAAGCATAATGGTGGCAGCATCTTCATTCGTAGGGCCATAGTAAGGGGCCATCCAAAGTCGAGGGGAGAATGACGCTCGTTCGGTTCCAGAGGACCTTATTTTATAGACGCGACTGGATCAAATTCTGGCTGCCTGAGGTAGCCATGTGCTTAGGCCGCAAGCTTTTCCGGTTCGATCGTGTTCCACGGGTTCGGGTTTTCCGTAGCCAAGTCACTTTATTTCGCCCAAGATAGCCCTGGATTGACCCAATGTACGTTACCAACGGTAATTACCTGTGATCGTCAACGCGTCAGCAGGGGGAAAGTGTATGGAGTAAAATAACAAGATCATGATGGAATGAGCTATCTTTGTCGCGATTCGCGGCAAGTGAGCGACGTGCAAACACGCCCAAAGTTACAGTAGAGCTTACACTTTCAGGGAAGGAAAACTTTAAGAATGGAATTATGTAGGCTCAGAGCCTCAGACACGTTGCTTGCTTTAGGTAGATTATAGCTCCCGTTAGCTGGAAGATTTCCTGAGAGTCAAAATCCCAACTTTGACTCTCAATCTATCAATCCATCATTCGGATGATCCTGAAAGGGGTGTGCAAAGAATTTTCAATTTGCGACGGGGTGCCGGCGGCTTATAACTACGGCTCAGTTCTTATGGATGATGTCTCTGTATGTGGTAAGTGGATGTCCTTCTAAGCTTGAGGTGTAACGCGTGAGCCGCCAAGAGTGGAGCTTTCAACGCTGGGCGGTTTGCAAGCAACATTCAAAGCTAATCAAGAAGCGGTCCAGAATTTCGTTGAGGAAACTCTGTTCCAATAGCTAACAACATTACGCCCGTTGGCATAACCCAAACGCCGAGGATTTGCTTCCGTAAATCCTGAAAACTGAAAAACTGACTGGATATGTCGCCTTCAAACGTGTCAAAGTGAATGATGTTAACTGACATAGACACATGTTGTGGTGTTTAAGGAAACAGGAATCGCATGGAAGCAAAGCTGCGGAAAGTTTGTCAGCGTCTCTAGGTGTATCCTTCAAGCATCAGTCATAGTATGCGATCCGCCAAGCTCATAGCAAAGGCGAATGAGCCAATTGCAATGATCAAGATATGATGAGAAACTAGTACACCCAAGCTGATCGGATTGAACAGGTTGTTTCATATAGCGCCTGTCGTGGAGAAAAAGACAATTAGTACTTGGCAGGTGATGAGCTTGACCTTTATCACACCGGAAAGTACAGATTTTAAGGCTAGCTGAAACTATATTTTCAGTCTAACTTAAACTTACTGTAGCGAGTTTTTCAAGGTTTTTCAGGTCACCTGAAAATCCATACTTTCCTGTGTGTATGTACGAGGTGCATACAGAATGGAAGGACTTGGAAGCTAAATAGTAGTCAGCAACTAAGATAGAAATCAACACCTAAACAAACGGTACTTGCATACCAGCGAGCGTGCGCCGTAAGTGCTTGTGAGGGCTATGCATTGATAAGTACTTCTCTGATTAAGCCCAGAGCACTCCACCCCTCGTCTTGATCGGTGTACATGATAAGATTTACGAAACATTAGCATTGAGTGCACCACCTCGGAGGACGCCCAGCATTCCAGATGCTTAGCAGCGCCATGACTAAAACCAAACGACTGCGCGAATAGAAACGTAAGTGTAGATTCGAAATAGATCGTAAGTTTGAGACCAGAAAAGACGAAGAATGCATGCTGAAACATGCCATTAGTTGGCAGATTTTGAGAATTCGAGATGTTTTCCCTGTTCCATCTGTCGACCTATAATTTTTTCGCACCTGATATTCTAGCTTGATGCTTCAAACTTGGGGTTCGTTAGGGCATAAAGCACACCATCCAGCAACTTGGCTCGCGCGTTCGCGTATCCAGGAGGGTCTGTGAACACAGAACGTATCAAGCCACATGAACTAGGGTATATATATAAAAAATAACCAACCTGGCAACTGACCTGAGTGTAGTCACTTTAGCCCTATACAGCTAGTCAGTCTTTAAAATTGTGTGACTCGTGTAATCGCGCAGATCAGCGGCAGTCAGCGGATAATTTGACGGCACTGGTACGTGAAAGCAGGACACGTGAAGACAGGCGGACTGAGCTAAATGGGTCTTGTAAGGTGTCATTGTGGTATGTCCTTGCACCACACATCGTCTGCTTGGGAAGGCATGGTGTAGAGAGGTAAGACGCAGTCATGAAAAAGACTAGTGCGAGTCATAGTCTTTTCATGACGTCCACGGCCATGCGAGATATTGCAGTGTACTACCAACCTCCAGTCATAAGCGAGCGATAAGACTCAGTGAATGGATCGGCCAAAGAAGTATATTGCAGCAAGAAATGGGCTTGGTTCGTTGAAAGATAAGACAATGCGCTCGTGCATGCAATAGTTCCATTGAGAGGTTAAATATGAACGCGATAGTTGACCTTGACCAGAGCTTCAAGATAGCAGTAATTCTTCCGCAGTTCATCACCCCTGGCATCGCCCCAGTGTGGTCTGGATGTGGCTAGTAGTTATCAGATGTAATCGATGAAGAAGTATAGCGACGGCAAGTTGCGGAGAATAATTAATAAGGCAGAGGAAGAGACTCGTTGTGTTTGTTTGTTTTGAGGCCAAGCAGGGCGTAGGAAAGCTGATTACAATTCTTTTGACAATAACGTTCATTTCTCTTCACAACCCTTATATCCTCGCCAGCAATCCCTTTCAACTCGACTACGCTCATTTGTAACTCAAAACTCTATAATTTCCGGGCAGTGCACCATTGATCAGTGACACGAGGACTAATCTGGTCCAATAATTTGTCGTGGCAGCCTCGAGGCTGAATCAACCACTCGTGGCTTCATCACAAACACGCTTCATCTACTCTCTTTGGCTCTTTAAGCCCGTATACGCTCAGTCTCTCTTCTGAGCCTTCCACCAACGTCGTCACCAGTTTCTTCATCGAGACTGAACCGAACAAGGCCTTTCAAATCCCCTTTTTTTCCCTTCGAGAACCCCGTAGTTCACCGCCAATTTCTACGATAACTTCACCAAGTTTGGAAGATTTGCGCTGATCATCGGAAATTCAGCCATTTCTTGCCTCTACCGTGATCTTAGCCTCATAACAAGCAAGATTACGCCTACTGTCAAGAATTTGTGATCGACAACATGACCGTCGAAAACCACCAGTCAGCACGACGTCCCGCTCCTCGTACCGAACAGGAGGGTCCATGGAGTGTCAGTGTAGCGGAAACGCCACACGACCCTAGTTCTTATAGTATTTACATAAAGAGTGGGTTCATTTCCATGTCCTGTTACATGTTCCATGTCCGATATCTGCAATTTCTGGCTTGTTTCTACTTAATCATCTGATCGCCAATCACTTACTGACCTTATGTTCACGTTCCAGCTCCAACCCATAACCTTACTCTTACACGGACGGTCAAAGAAATGGTCGAGCTGGATCGAAAACTTCGAGAATCTCACCCAGGCGCTAGAATTCCTGATTTTCCCATCGACATGCAATCACAGCCCTCGCCTCCACCGAAGCGCAAGTCGAATTTTTTGAACACACTTTCTCGCCTGGCATCTCCTGCGTCCTCCAAGACCAACCGTCGTTTAAATAATGCGAGCGTCAACCCATCTACCCTTCCTACGCCTCTGACATCGCCATCCGGAGAGTTTAGCGATCCTTTTACCCCTTCGAATGCGACGAGCTTGGAAGTAGCTACTCCCGTCGCCCCTTCTGCCAACAGCACTGGACTCGCTTCTTACTTGACTACGATCTCCAACACGCCAGTTCTTCGCGGTTCTCGAGTTTGGAAGCGTTTCGTTAGGGTTCGAACCGACGATTTGGAGAGCGTCCGTACAGAGCGAGCTATCAAGAGAGTGCGGTCAGATCTTGCTGCCCATGTGGGGAACTTGACGAAGGAAAAGGAAAACGTGCACCAGGGGGCTGCAAAGGCTCAGTCCATTTTGGCCTCGAGTGAGACACGAAGCATCCTCGAGGAGCAGGACAACAATGCTACTGAGGCGCACCAGGGCGTCGATCAGGCCCAGTCCATCAAAGCATTAGACATCAGTCACGCCGAGGCTACTCAGAGCGACGATGTCACGGAAGGCCTTCCGATAGAGACGCCACTATCGTCAGATTTACCGGAGGCTGATACTGTACAGCCTGTTGGGGATGCTGTCGTCGGTGATGCCGAAGCCATTACTGTGCCTCCTGAAGAGGTATCCACACCCGTGGCATCCGAGGCACCGGCTCGCATCCCACGCTCTCACTCTGCTGACTTCGACAAGAATCGCATGTCTCGCGTATTCGCCAGCTCAACACCCAGCCGTGACGGCGCTTCTTCGCAAACAGGCGACGAGTCTTCGGCGTCTACGACTGGCGGTAGTGCCCGTCGATCTAAGCGCAAGAAACGCTCGCGATCGACCATGCCCAAGCAGCCCAAGAAATCGCAGAGGAAGGTGGTCATTGATGACTTCGAGATGATGAGGGTCTTGGGGAAGGGGTGCGCAGGCAAAGTCCTCCTCGTTAGACACAAAGCCACCACGGAGCTGTATGCACTGAAGGCCATCACAAAGCGGCACGTGCTAGCGCACCAGGAGCTGCAGCACACCCTCACGGAGCAAGCAGTACTGAAGAGAATGGCAGCTGGATCTAAGGACCCTTTCGTAGTAAAACTGTGGTGGAGTTTCCACGATAAAGAAAACTTGTTCTTAGTCATGGTGCGTCATCCATTGCGAGCATTGTCAAATGATCTTTAACATCGAAGCGCAGGATTTCCACCCTGGAGGTGACTTGGCGACCCAATTGGCACGATGGGGACGCCTGGGTCGCGATCGCGCTCGTTTCTATGCTGCAGAAATCGTCGAAGGCTGTGAGGGCCTCCATGCAGCAGGCGTCATTTACCGCGACTTAAAACCCGAGAACATTCTCATCGGTGCTGACGGGCACATTGTCTTAACCGACTTTGGCTTGTCTAAGGAGTTCGCAAAGAAAGCGCCCCAAACCACCGCCTCAACACCATCTGGTTCCGCTGGGGAGTTCTATTCCTCAACTCCTGGCTCCCCACAGCCGATTAGCCCGCCGTGGATGAAGATTGATGCCGCGGGCGATCTTGCAGTCGGATGGCCGGGGCAGACTGGACACATTGACCAGACGTCCACGTTCTGTGGTACTGCGGAGTACCTAGCTCCCGAGGTGATCCAAGGGTTACCCTATAGCTACGAAGTCGACTGGTGGAGTTTTGGGACGATGCTTTATGAAATGTTGACTGGAATCGTAAGTTTAATGATCCTTCTCTCAGAGCCTGAGTTCTAAGGATGTATAGACACCGTTCTGGGCAAACAACCACTCAGATATGTACGTTCGAGTCCTGCAGGATGAGCTGCAATTCCCAGATGATCGAGCAATCGATCAGGATACGAAGAGTCTCATCCGTGGGGTAAGTTGTCTATGTTACCGAAAATTGTATATCGGCTCACCTGAGCCATTCCAGCTACTTCAAAGAAACCCTGCTCTCAGGATATGTGAACCTCGGATAAAGAAACATCCATATTTCTCAATGATGTGCGTTCTTTGTCCAACGTAATTAACTGTACCTTATGCTTTTCGACAGAGATTGGACTCACGTGTACTATAAACGTTATATACGTATGTACTTCTGTTCACCGCTGAGACCGAGATACTCACGGTGTCATCTGTACAGCCCCGTATATCCCGCCTATCGATCCGACTAATGCTAGTGACACTCAGAATTTCGATGACACATTCCTTGACATGGAACCCGTCCTTGATGATTACAACGACGACCAACTGGACACAGATCAGGAACCGGAGCAGACTGATACCGATCGTACCGACGATGAGTCGAATACCACTCCCTCCCAATCGCGCAGTTCGTCTATTCGCCCACAACAACAACAGCAGCAGCAGCAGCAACAGACAATTCCCGATGATTCTGTAGATGTCTTTGATGGGTATTCATTCAAGGGCCGCCACTCTGTCCTCATTGAGGATGATAGTAGTGAAGACGACAGCAGTGGTTCACACGGGGACAGCGAAGACGACGATGAAGATATCCTTGCAGCACTGCAGCCTATCGATACCACTCCCCCTGTTGATACTGCCGTTCCAGCGGAGACCACTGCTGAAGTGCAAGAACCCAAGACACCCGAAGCTCGACCTATCAGCGTTGCTGAGGAGATCACTGAAGACATTCCTGCACTGTCACCGAAAGAAGAAACAACGGCGCCATCCACGCCTTTGGCAGAACCTCCGGCAATAACCCCTGCTGCGACGAAACAGGTAGCGGAATCCACACCAACAGAAGAGCCCCAACCACGAAAGAGCAAGGACTTGCCTTCACCAGGACCTGTAGAAACCGTTCCACCAACTCTGCCAGACAAAGACGTCAAGGAAACCAAGGCTAAGCCTGTTTCATCCGCCAAAGCTGCGACATTACGTCCGCTCTCCAAAATCGGTGGCCGGAGTCGCAGAGAGAAATCTGGTGTCCCTGCATTGGACCGTTATCTGTCCGATGGTGGCGACGACGAAGTCGAAGCCACAGAACGCGAAGAAGACGAAGATGATGACTGGGACTTCATTGATGCTGTTGATGGCGAAGACAGGAATGGGGCCAAAGGCACTAGTCTCTTTGCGCGTGGTGTGGTCGATAGATACCGGTTGGCGGTTTTCAGGAAAGCATCAACGCCGTCGCAGCAACGAACTGCGCCACGATCGTTCTCTGGTATGTCGAAGGCATCGGAGTCGACTGTTGCGGAGCCTGGAGACTCACCAAGTCCTTCGCAACGACGCGGACGTACTCCACTCAACTTCCGCAAGAACCCAGGGCAATTTTTGCGGGCCAAATCCCCTGGTGTTCCCCCATCATCGTTTTCGTCCAAGTCGAGTGGTACTGCCAAGACATTCGCCTCAGCCTCGAACACCCTCTCCGGCGCATCCTCGGGAGGATTGTTGACGCCCTCCCTGTCGTTCACTCATTCTCTAAAATCCAAGGAGTCGGCGCTCTCTGTTGGTCAGGAGAGCCAGTCCTCCGATCAATCTGGACCCGGAGAAAACACGGTCGAGGCTCGACCGGCACCACAGACGATTAGGAGCCGGCCTCTAGTTAGCGAGACAGAGAAACCGAAGAACAAGAAGCTCAAGAAGTACAAGGAGAACGCAGAAAAGGTGTTTTCACTCTTCTCGTCACCTCGCCAGCCGTAGTGAACGAACCAAACACCTTGAATGCTCGTCTTGTCCTCGATTTTCTCTCTTGGCTCGTTTTCTATATGGGACGCTTGACAACAAAGTACCGAGAACCACCAAGTCTGCTGTATGCATGCATTTTTAAAGAACAGTCTATCGTATGCTTTCGAGTTATTTTATTGCCATTTATCCCAATCACCCTCATTCCCTTACTTCATCTATACGCATAGTTTCTTTCCGATGTGCTTGCACACGTACTTAGACCGATATCTCCTGTCCTTACCTATACCACCTTGCTTTGTCCTTTGCAAAACAATTTTCTAGATCAGTTTCTCTAATGCCTTTTATTCACTTTGGAAACTACATGGATTGCTTTCAAACAGATATTTGTGAGACTGTTGTCAAGCAGCCGTTTGTGTCAGACACGCGCCGCGTCCGCTGATCTTGCGGGAGGATTCGAGCCTCTAGTCCCAACATCATCTCCTAAGTTCGGGGTGGACACCTGGATGGCAGTTGAGGATAAGAGGCTTCGCTAGGCTACACGATGAAGCCGCATGTTGGGCATTGGTCAGATGGACATGGCATCATAAGGCGGGGAGTAATCTAAAGTTGCAGGGGTCATCAGTCAATCAAACAAAATCCCGGAACTGACTGACCCACCTGGATTATTCTACTAAACGCAAAGTTATGGGTACCCAGTAAATTACACGCATACAGTGTTTCTAGGCATTTGAGCGCTGAGCCCCTAAAAACATTGTTGCCACAATTCAATTAGCAACAAGATTAGTGGCTGTGCAAGTTTTGGTCACCCCAAACACCCCTCATGAGAGCAGATGTGCGTACATTTATAAATGTGAGAATCAGTTGACAGGTTCATTGTCATTTGTTCGTTAGTTGGGTTAAAATTGAAAATGTTGTCTAGATGGCCGAAGTTGTGCCTTGCCGGAAGCCTTGAGGTGAGGGCTGCTGGAGATATCAAAACAAACCCACGACTGTGACAACAGCATATCATATACAACTCTCTTAACGTTGATTGATATTTCTTACCCCTTCCCTCATTTTGGGACCCCACGCCGCTCTTTATCGCAATGCCTCGCGAGAACAGTTTGTCGGACTCTGACGGTCGCTCCTTGACTCCAGACCTTGATGAAGAGTTCGACGGTCCAGTATCACCCATCTCTACCACCTCTAATGCACGTCCTCCAACGAACTCTATCCCACCAATTACCGCACCTTCTCGAGGATTATCCACATCCCTGCGCTCGCCTTCAAAGCGTTCTATTCTTTCAAAAACAAGGCATACTCCCGCCACACAAAAATCTCACCAATGGCCTACCAGTGAAAATGTAATAGCACCCATTGACAGATTCCGAGCGGTTGTGCGTAAAGTCATGGTCATGCATCGTGGCACTTCGTACCTGACAGGCAACGTGGGCCGCGTTGGTGCTGAACCCGGTGTAAATCCTCGTCGCGCTTCTGCAAACTTGCTATACGGTCATATAAAGCAGGACTGTGTGATCGAAGTCATTGACTACTCGTCCGTACGCAGCAGCTTCGGTCGAATGACCAATGCAGAATTTATCAACCTTTTGGAAGATCCTCGAGCCAGTGAGAAGGAACCTTGGGCGAAGGTGCGGTGGATAAACATTGGAGGATTGAGCTGGGATGTCGTCAAAGCTGTCTCCATCAAATATGGTATGGACATATTGAATTGCTACATTTGACCTTGTCAGTAATTAACTTTCATGTCAAGATCTCCATCCTCTAGCCCTTGAGGATGTTTTCCACACTCGTAGTTCCACCCGTTCCAAGGCCGACTATTACACCAAACACCTATTTTTGCGGGTGCTTTGCCATCAGCTCGGCGCTGGAGACGAATATACCGGCCACACCGAATCTGCAGCGTTTGGATCGACCTTGAACGGCGTTTCGCGTAGTCATTCCCCTGAACCAGTGGAGAAATATGGTGAGGAGGGTTTGAATGGAGAAGAGGACGAAGGCACCATGTACGACAGTACCACAATGAAGAAGCGAAGAAGCATTTTGCCTTTCCTTCGTGCTCCTCCACAGGACTTGGAAGGCGCCATGCCAAGCAGACTGAGTTCTAATAGTAGTCTGGGTAAGCTTATGAACAGGGTAGGTTTTCTACGTGTTCATCAGAAAGAAACCAGCGCTCATGTAATTTATAGGCAACAGCCAAGCGCCAAAGCCAAGAGAGAGATGATGTTACCCTGACTACTTTGAAGGATGTACGTCTTTTGAATCTGCGCGCTCATATGGGTATTTATCAACATTCAGGATGACCGAGACCGAGTCAAAGTCAAAGTCTCCCCGATGTTTATATTCTTGCTTAGGGATGGTATGTCTCGCTTGTTTCGTTTGGTTTATCTTTTGTAGTGTTTAACAATGATTATCATCAGGAACTGTCATTTCGATTCATACCACACCAACTCTCCAACTCACGTCCGCAATAAGTACACGACTTCACCAAAGGGACACCGTTTTAAGGACCTCTGCGGACCCATCTCTTTTGGTGCATGCGATATTGGATCTCAGTAAGTTTTTTCACGTCAGTATGGATATTTGATTTCATTCCTGCACTGATCTAGTTGTCGATAACGCGCTCGAAGTTGTCAATGAGTACCATGACAAAATCACCAAGTTCGAAAGTGCAGTTCTATTAAAGACAAGAGCAGAAACCGTTAAACACCGTGCGTTCTCAAGCCTTTGTCCCATACACTTTCCTTACAGTATTTCTGGTCAATAGTTCACATTCTTTCTGGTGACTTGATCCTCCACAAGCGCACTTTGGAGCCTATCAGGACAATGATTTACAGTCTGCGGCGGTATGACCTTGATCGATGCCAGGCTTTAATCGATATGTCAAACCCAGAGAACGCGAACGTCAAGGTTGTTGGGTTCATGAGCCATAGATCGAAGATTTATCTGGTCAGTTTGCCTCTTCTACGTTCTGCTTTCTTCCGCTGAAAGCATGCGTGGGATACAGGCTGATGTGCTCGACCACATGGAGCACATCTTGACCAATCTCGATATGTTCGCGGGCATTGCGGAAAATCTGATTAGTTACACCTTCAATGTCAGTCGCTATCTTCATTCGCTGTCTCCCACTCGTGTTCTTATGAAGCATATCTAGCTTGCTTCATACGAGATGAACCAAGTCATGTAAGTTGGCCGGTTCTTCACTGATGTCTCTGGGACCTCATTGCGTCTTCGTTTCATAGGCGCCGCTTAACATTAATCACAATCATTTGTCTCCCACTTAGTCTGTTCACGGGCTACTTTGTACGTATCCAACTACTCTCCACAGCCACCACAACTAACAGACTTCTGTAGGGTATGAACTTCGTAAATATGTGGTCTATACACAACCACTCCGACCTTTTGTGAGTTTCTACAGTTCTTTGCATTCCAAGCCTGTTCATTTATACCAAACAGCTTCTGGGAAATTGCACTGCCTATTATGGCGGTCATTATCCCAACATTCTTCTGGTCAGATATTTCGGATGCGCGAGACTACGTCAAGAAAAAAATAAACACGAAAAAAGCTGTGGAAGTACGCTCGCGGTTGCCTACTATACGTTTGCTACGCTAACGACACTTGTTAATTCAACGCAGAAAATGAAGCAAACTTGATACATCGGCATTTCCTTCATTTACGACCTTTACGACGCATTTCGCCTGCGCCGGCTGTGGGCATCCTCAGGCTCTCGTTATCTCAATCATGTACTAAGGACTTGGAATTGTTATACCCGTCCCAGTGGTTGTCACACTGAGCTTCAGTGTTTTATATAATGGACGATACATTTAAATAATTTTATTCTTTCAGCTCCTTGCATCGTAGCACATTCCTTCGTTTTTTTCGCTGTGTAGTCTATGACATCGCATTGTTTGTAGACAAATTTGATAGGTCACAGAATTCTGAATCATTGATTGCAACAAACGTCAATTGAATCTTCCAGGTTCCTACAACTCTATGTTGTTGCATTCCTTATTGTTATTTTATCTATGTCTACCTGTGTTCAGCAACACCGAAATCGTCAACTTCCATGTGCCTGAGGTGTACAACGAAGAAATTTCGTTTACAAAGAACTGGTAAGAAGTGTTGTGTTTGTACTGCGCTGGAGCTAACCAACGCGTTCAGGCCCAAGCTGAGCTTTAGTGACAATGAGCGCGAATGGACCATGCCCCCTGCACCTCTTGGAACGCCCATTACAGAAATATGCGCGTCTCAGTCAACGACCAACTATACATGTCCCCATGAGCTATGGCTGGCACTCGACCTCGCAAGAGATTGGAGCACATATTCTAGCTTTACATTGCGACTGTCGTACCCAGCTTCTGTATGTATCTTTTTTTCTTCAAGGAATGTACCGATAGCTGAGAGCTCTTCCTTGCTCAAGTATCCTGCTGAGTTTTCTTTAGATATATTCGACCCAAAAAGTCTCTCAGCTCATTTTAAACTGCAATCCGAGCGCGAGCACCACCCCCAAGGGTCATACAGTTCATCCTCTGCAACCCAGGCCCGCTTACGCTATGCTCGCATCCGTCTTGTGGACACGGGTGTCCTGACCCCACGTCCGAAAACCCACGTTACCTCTACCGAGAAGATAACACCCACCCCAGTCCCGTTTATTCTGATCCTTGAACCACTCTATTTCGGTGTCCTACCTCCGATCGTTGTGCCAGCCCTGGGTTACATCGTCTGCGTTTGCCTATTAGCCTGGATGATTGTACCCACCTTAATCAGACGCATCGAGACGATCGCTGCAGAAGCGAAGAGGGAATTCTCTATCAATAAAAAGCACGAATAAACAACCCACCTCCCACTCTCTTCCTGAAGCCTACTGAATCGAACTTGGAACCTGTTCGACTCGAAAACGTCCAATCAGTCCTCTTTCGCTATGTCCACACCCTAGTTCAGGTTTGGGAATGGCAATACGAGAGGGGGGCAATACAGTTTCATAGGATGAGCAAGCGAAAATCAGCACCGCGGACCAGTGGCTTGACATTGATCTCTTCTTGGCCGAGGTTATCACGCCAGTAATCAGGTCCATTATCCTCCTAATGCCGAACGATGTGGCTCCTTACAACTGGGTGTACTGGCTCGCATCGAAATACAGTGGTCCTATAATATATTGGTAGCCTCTGGTATATAATGCTGTAAACATCTCGGGCAAAGAGCCATCGCCAATGTCCGACATTATCACATTCTACGATATTCCATTCCAGAACCCTGGTCAAGCCTGGTCTCCAAATGCTTGGAAGGCCCGGTGAGTTATGAAAAGCGCAGTCCTGGAGCTGTGGTACTTAGCGACCGTTTTTGTAGGTATTCCCTCAACTTTAAAGGCATCCCTTACAAGACCGTTTGGGTTGAATATCCTGACATCGAGACGTTGGCTAAGAAACTTGGTGTCCCACCCACTAGCAAGCGCCCAGATGGAACGCCTTTGTATACCATTCCCATGATCCATGACCCTTCCACCAATACAGTCGTTGCCGACTCCTTTGCTATTGCGGAATACCTTGATAAAACGTACCCTGATACTCCAAAGCTACTTCCCGCAGGTACACGTCCGCTGCAAAGTCTCTTTACCAATGCATTTCTCGCGACTGGCACAGCCTTCGTGCAGTTTGGTATGCCCGCGGTACATAAGAATCTGACTTCGGGTAGTCAGTCATATTTCCGATATCACAAGGAGAAGGATTTTGGAAAGACGATGGAGACTTGGACACCCACTGGACCAGCACGCGATGCGGAGTGGGCCAAAGTCAGGGCTGGGTTTACCACTATCGACAGTTGGTTGCGGTGTGGAAAGGAAGACGGGCCATATTTCCTTGGACATACTCCGGCATTTGTTGACTTTGTCGTTGGCGCTAGATTGATGTGCATGATGCAGATCTTTGGAGAGGATAGCGAGGAATGGGCGGACATTCTTACTTGGGACAGTGGACGATGGGCAAGCTTTTTTGAAGGCCTTCGGCCCTACGAGACAGTCGTTTAATGGGGAGGATATGGCGCTGACTGGCTGTTGTCATAGTCAATTGACTTAACAATCTGTGAAATGATAATGGATGAGAGCGAATCATTTGGGATCAGAAATACTTGAATCCTTTCAAGTTGTTTGGCGTGTATCAAGAACTCGGACGCGTCGTTCCACGTGAAGGTCTTCTTGTTCGTCAACTGCTATGCCCGCAAAGATATCAGCTGAGGTATACGGAAGGACAAGCCTTGCAAATACTAATATTGGAGGCGCGTCTCCCACGGGCCATTGATGAGGTGAGTTCAACCTTACGATGTTCTGACTTTTGTTCAAGTGCTAGTAACAAATCTTTATTTCAGAGGACAGCCTTGTATCTTTTCATGGACTTTCCAAATTTGATCAACGTCCATGTTCAACGACCTGACTCTTTTTGTCGACCAGTTGAGGCACATGCGCAATGGATCTTTTCACTTCTCAGCAAGGTGGATGATGAAGTGTTTGCGAACGCTATGAACCTCACCTGCGCACGTTGGCTCTTGCACGCGGTTTTGGGATCAACGATTAGGGCTATTATCTGGGTGGTGCTGTAAATGGGATACGATGACGTACAATTCCTTGTATGCAGCAAATTGCTGTCAAATTGTTGACCAACTCACTCAGGAGCTTCGGCTCACTGGGTGCAGCACGCGCTACATGCCCAAGACAGGCTAAGAGGAATTTGGAAGTAAGTATATCCAGATTATCCTGACACCTCATATACATACTTAAGTACAGTACTTTTAAGTAGCACCTGTAATGGTCGGTTATTGACTGATGAAGTATTGATTGAATAATTTAAATTTCAGTGTGGACCCGGTGTGGACAAAACCAGGGGAACGGCGGGGGAAACGAAGACACTATTCGCCTTCGAGTCGGTTTGCATGTCAAGGCCTCTTTAAAAGGGCAACCTCCTTTACAACTTGTTCCTCACCCACTCTGCCCCGCATGCGTTTCTCACTGTCTTTGTTGCTCTCTTTTGCCGCCTCAGCCCTGGCATATAGAGTCACTGAACCGTCGGCCTCTGAGGGGTGGACCCCTCATGGTCCCCAGCCGTATGTATTTAAAATAATACAGTCTCGTATTTGCTCACAAGTGATATTAGGCTTGCATGGGAGCGTGTTGACGAAGACCCACTAAACTTCGCAGTCGTTTTAGTAAGCGCGGTAGGTTTTGAATATCTGCGTTATCATCTCTAGCCCTAATTACTTAACACCTGTGTAGGACAATAGCATTCAACAAGTACTAGCTGCGCGAGTTGATGGATCACTTGGCTCCACCATGCTCAACGCTCCCCGTAGTGGCTGGCCTATGGGACAAGATTTCCAAGTTAACCTTGTCAAAGATGTGGCGGATCTTAATACTATTTATGCTCAGTCGAGCCTGTTCAGTATCGGCCCTAATAACTCCGATTGAATCTCTGCCTCTGCCTAGACCTCGTTCGTGATTCCTTGTTCTATAACTCCGATCTTTCTTATACTCTCTCTCAGTGTGGCGTTGGTATCTCAGGCCGCTACCACTGTGACCGCCTCTTTCTGCTCCCGTGCCAGTGAGCACTTAGTACCGTCACTCACCGTTAGGTGAACATGAACCATTACTCTTCATGCAATCATGACTACTTTTACTTTTAGTATAATACGCGTAGAGAGATCATTACACCCATTCGTAATAATAATGTAAAGCTTTGGCATTTGCTCTGTTTCAAGTCTCTGACTTTAAGTCCTATTTCGGCATGGAGTCAAAGAGAGGGCCGCTTGACTCCATGCCGAAATTAGAGCACCTACTTCCTCCAAGTTGGAAGACTCAGGTGACCGCCTGGCTTGGGTTTGCGGAGGATGTTCCTTCACTTGAATTACGGTCGTTATGTTGTCACGGTCAGTGGTGAGGCTGAGAGGGAGGCCTTTCTCAAGAATTTCGGGCAAGGGTGGCAAACCTACCGCAGTTCTCGCCGGTTCTCCTGCACCAATCTTCACAGAAATCTTGAATGGATAGATCTTTTTCTGAAGATCGGACTTGTTGGCAGCAGGCTGGTTGTTGAACAATCCTTACAGCCACTGGCATGTAAAGAGTAGAATAGCATCTCAAACTTGAAGGCGCGAAACCCGAACCAATCAAGTGGCACGTTGCCACTGTTAAAAGGAAAAACTGGGCACTTGCTTCTGGGCAAACGAGTGGCATTGAACCTTCCGGCTCGTGGGCAGCCAGTCATATTTCCGATATCGCAAGGAGAAGGATTTTGGAAAGACGACGGAGACTTGGACGCCCACTGGACCAGCACACCATACGGAATGGGCCAAACTCGCTTGGTCGGAAGTTTACCCTTACCCACTAGTATCAATAATTGGCTGAAATCCTGTGGAAAGGAAGACGGGCCATATTTCCTTGGATATTTTGTTGACTTCGTCGTTGGCGCTGGATTCTGATAAAGTGCATGATGCAGATCTCCGATGGAAAGGATAACGTTGAGGCATGGATGGATAGTATTCTTTTATAATTACTTGCGTTAATGGGCGATAGGTAAAATTTATCGAAGGCCTTCGACCCCATGAGACAGTCGTTTAACGGGAGGATATGCGCGCTGAGCGCTGACTGGCATGTCGTCATAGTCAATTGACGTCATGATATGCGAAATGGACGAGTCGGAAATACCTCAACCCTTTCAAGTTGTTTGGCGCATGTCAAGATAGACGCGTCGTTCCTTCTTGTTCGTCAACTACCATGCATGCAAAGATATCAGCTAAGGTATACGGAATTTATATAAGGACGGGCCTTGCAAATACTGATATTGTGGGTATTCTAGGCACAAGAAGCGCGTGTGGAAGCTCTCCAGGACGAAGTCAAAGAACTTCAAGCAAAACTTGGGCAAGTCAAATTCCTCCAATTGAGTTATGTACAATGAAAACCTTAAATGGTTACCAGTGAAAACGAGGATGCAGAAAAGATCGTTCAGCGCCATATCAAACTTCTGCATCGGTACAATGAAGCCAAAGACGCGACACAGGCGAGTGTTTTTGAGATAATAGGCGCATTATCCACCCGGCGCTGACGCTACACGAATAGATATTGATAGGCAGGGCGAGTTATCCGGTCTTCGAGAGAAAAGATCCATTCTGACATGCAGTTTTCAGTTGGCAATTCTCAAGGAAACTACCGTTAGACAAATCCACGAAGATCTAGGACTCGAAAGCAGCGATTGAATGCGACCGCAGTCATAAGCTGCTATCCTTTGTTACTATTGCTATCCAGCTCGTACCAGAACCGCCCCATACACCTATAATCCGTTGATTTTCGTTTACTTCTACTGGTGGCCATAACCGAATGGGAATAAAAGCGTTTTCCGTTGTCCCAATACCGAGGTTTCCGTGTTCATTCCAACCCCAACCCCATGCCTCCAGAGAGAAGCCCATTTCAGAACGTCTGGAAAGTAGCGCCAAAGCGTGCTCAGTTCCACACGCTATTCTGGAGACGATAACATTCGATAACGATAATTGAACTGGTGAGAATGAAGGAAGCACATCAGAAACAATCTGGCGACCAAGTTGCCCGTGTGCGCTGCTGCCTGTTGCAAGAATACGCTGAACTCCATTGTCGCCATCCGCTACCGCATAGGTGCCATTCCAAGTGCAGTCCAGCTGGGTTACATGTCGTGCATCTCCTAGACCTTCTAATTGACCTTTTCGATTTGATCCCAGGCTGGAGATATTGCCAGATGCATGGAGTAAGACTGTGTGTTGGTGTCCGAGAGCTATTTTGATGACGGGGTCATTGTCATCTTTAACAGGTAAAATTCGTGGAATCGAGATGAAGGGAACCGGACGCCCTTTCTCATCAAATATGTTGCCGAGCTGACCATGTCGAGAAGTTCCCCAGCCTACTACGCACCTCTCAGACCTTGACTCGTCGGGATGTCTAAACTCAAGCTGAGCTACGACGTGATGTTGGCCCGCGGCAAGCGATAGGATCGTGATGGTTGTATTACTCGGAAGGCCTCTCTCGATTGACAAGCATTCAAAGCTGACGACGTGGAATGAAGCAGCCCGCTGCAACTTCCCTATTTTCCCAACTCCCAAATCACCAAAATCATTCGAGCCCATAGATATTAGCACATCGTCGTGTCCTTCTTGGGAAAAAGCGATATAGGTCGTCTCCCAGGATGCAGCAATGAATTTAGGTCGGTATTCTGATAGACCAGCTTGTTGTAACGGCAATTTTATAGGACGGAAACTCGTGGAGTCTTCCATGAGCTCGCTGTGTTCGACGCCTAGCTGTCCAACCCGCCCATCTCCACTACCCCATAATTGAGTCTCATAACTCCCAGAATGTGTGTCCATCTCCAGTAGAAGAACAGTGTGATTTGCACCACTGGCTATATCTAGCACTCGATAGATATCAGCAGGGATGTTGTTGGAGGCACATCCAGAAAAAATGCATGGCTGAAATTCATGGGAATCTTCCGAGGTTCCGTTTGCCAGTTGTCCGTGAGCGTTGGAACCAGATGAAAGGAGGGTGAACATGAGTGGAAGAAAAGAGTAAGATTAGATTAGATCTACTCTCTATGTTTGATATTCATCTCAGTTGATCAGGAACCGCCGCTACCTTCAAAGTTGTCATGCACAGCATCGACCTTCACAATCTCGACGAGAGTTGACGAGGATTGACTCATCGTTGACCGGGCCCGACTGAATTAATCGACCCTTCAACGTCCTTGTATTGACCCCATCTGGGCTAGCTATCCACTATAACTCTTCTTATATCCGGTGGCACTCTTCAATGGAGACCCCAGTTGCCCTACGATGGGCACGAGGAATATTTGGTGCTGTTGGAACTCTTGTTGATGCATTTGCCCAACAAGGGCTGGAGAATCTTGCAACCTACGGAATCTCTTTACCTCACCGAGGACCATACCACATCACTTTGTTCAACAAGGACGAGTTGAAAAAAGTTCCTTCTGATGCTCTCCAGAAGCTTGAAGTCGACTCGCAACACCTCCATTATGCAGGCATTGGTGGAAAGCGAGATGCCGAGGTTTTCTATGCAGTCATCATTTGGGCTGCAGGTCAGTTTCGTGAACCAGATTCTATCATTTTTTTAAAAATAGGTATTTTTTTTCAGGTCAACAAGTTCGAAAGCAATATGGGTTTCCTCCAAAAAACTTTCATATCACGCTTTCGACCAACGACGATCACGCCATGGATAAAGGAATAGACTCCTTATTACCCAATGCCTTCCCTATATCCCCGGCTCCAGATCTGCTCGATCATCTTGCATATACCCTCCACACCTTTGGACGATATTCACGAGCTCATGAATTTTCTAAAGACCTCATCCTTATGCGGCCGAACTCACACAAGGGATATCTCAGACTTGGGGACGCAGCCATCCTAATGTCGTCCGAGAAGCTTGCCATGTTGGCGTACGCGTGCGCTTATGAACGCTCTGAAGACGATAAAATTCAACGTTACTACTTTAAGAAGCTTGTCGAGTGTTCCAAGTTAACAGAATGGGGTTCTGCCATGCTTGACGCAGAGACATCCCAAATCGACCCTCAACTCGCTACTCTGCTTTTAACTCCTTGGTCTAACGTTCTTCGGACTAAGCTTAGCGAAAGCAATTTAACACCTACACTACAGTTGGAACCTAGGGAATCTCTCTACGTCCCTTCCATCATTCCAAAGTCACCATACTTCAAGCTACCCCGTTTCTTCCGATGGCTCATTCCATACCACCTTGCGATTATGTCTACGCCACGGCGTGAAGAAGATATCGATGTTCTTTCTTCACCTCATTTAGGAATCCGACATATCCTTACCCTCACCGAAGAAACACCCCTCCCTGAATCCTGGTTCCACGGAAAGCCAATAACAAACACTTATCTCCCGGTACCAAATTTCAATCCCCCATCCATCGAGCAGATGGACCTCGTCATGTCGTTATTCAGCGATACAAGCAAACTACCCCTGCTCGTACACTGTGGTGGAGGCAAAGGTCGAGCAGGAACCGTTGCTGCATGTTATATGGCAGCTTTCGGCTTTGAAACACCCCATTCCGACCAAACGCAGCCGGCAATGGCAGCTTCCGATGCAGTTTCCTTGCTTCGGCATATTCGTCCAGGCAGCATCGAGACATCGCAACAGGAAGCCTTTGTTTCAACGTGGTGCAGCACCATCTGGAAAAGACAATCTGTGTATCCGGATCTACCATCTGAACCCCCACCCTGCCCATTGATCATTGAAGGTTCACTTGACAAGGAAATTAACCTCTTTGTCCTTGTCGGACTTCCTGGATCAGGAAAATCTACAGTGAGGAAAGCATTGCTTGCACGGGATCCCTCAGGGTGGACTACCATTTCTCAGGATGAATCAGGCAGCCGAGCATCTTGCGAAACCGAGATCGGAATGTCTCCTGGAGCGCGTCGCGTTATACTCGACAGGTGTAATACGGCAGCCACAGACCGAAAAGGCTGGCTGAGCTTAGCATCTAACTGGTCCAAGGCAGCGGCCTGCATCTTCTTTGACTATGATGAAAGTTTGTGCATAGCGCGTGCTCAGATGCGGGCAGGACATCCTACCCTTCCTCCCGGAAGTCGTGTGCGCAATGCTGTGAGTCATATGCAGAACCTACTTGTACGCCCAACGTTAGGCGAAGGTTTCCAGGCCATTGTCACTATTCGATCATTTGCCGCAGCTCAGGAGCTCATTCTTCGCCTCTCACCCCCAATTACCATCTACAAGTTTCCACGTACAGCGCATCTCATTAATCTTGGAGCAGCTTCTTCGGACGACGTGATTTCTAATGTTGCAGTAATGCCTTCTCAGGGGACCGTTGTCATCACGGAAAAGATCGATGGCGCCAATATGGGTTTTTCCTTGTCATTTGATCGTTCAAGGATAATTGTCCAGAACCGTTCCCATTATGTTAACTCTGCATCCCACGAGCAATTCAAGAAGCTTGACAGTTGGGTGGAACATCATCACGATGATCTTTTCCATGTTCTGGATCGTGATCCACATTTTCCAGAACGATATATCCTCTTTGGAGAGTGGATGTTCGCAACACATTCCATCCCATATACCCATCTTCCTGATCGTTTCATCGCCTTTGATCTATATGATCGCAGTACGGATACTTGGTTAAGCAGGGAGTCCCTTGCAAGACTCCTTTCTGTAACAAACATCTCGTTGGTCCCCTCACTTCACGAAGGTTCCATGCCAACAGACGCTGAACTGAGAAACATGGTTCAATTGCCATCCAAATTTTGGGATGGACGCATTGAAGGAATATATGTCAAGATTGAGAAGGATAACTGCGTCAAGGCGAGAGGGAAGGTAGTCCGCAGTGATTTTATTGCTGGTAACGAACACTGGACCAAAGGGAACTTGCGGGTCAATGGGCTAGGCATGGGCATCGATTAGATTAGATCTGCTGTAATCGATTATCATTTCAAAATAGTGAACCCAAAGAGCAGCCCACTTTTAAATTCTTCAAGTCATTCGCTTTTTCTATCTCATCCACCACCATCTTCATCATGACTTGCTCTCTCTTTTGCATGGGAAACCCCCTGCTTGATATGCAGGTTACCAATGGCGAGGCTCTCCTCGAAAAATATCAACTCAACGCCAACGACGCGATCTTGGCTGAAGCAAAGCACGCGCCTATGTGAGTCGCCAGTGGTCGAACCATATCATTGCTGATTTGAATTCCAGCTATGATGAGCTTGTGAAGGAACACAAAGTGACCTATGTTGCTGGAGGTGCTTCCCAGAACACTGCGCGTGGAGCGGCGGTAGGTTTCAAATATTAACCTGGGATTCTAATCTAACAAGAATTCATAGTACATCCTGCCTCCCGGCTCTGTTGTATACACTGGATGCGTTGGCGATGATAACCTTGCAGAGCAGCTTAAGCTTGCTAACGAGCGGGAAGGCCTCCGTGAGGTCTACCTGGTCAAAAAAGGAGAGAAGACCGGTGCTTGTGCTGTCATCATCACTGGACACGATCGGTAGGCATTCGCCCTGTCTTGTAAGAATAATTTTAATCTTCCTCTTAGGTCGCTTGTCACAGATCTGCGAAGTGCAGAGAAGTTTGAACAATCTCACCTGTCAAACCCTGACGTTGCGTCTCTCATTGAGGCTGCCAAATTCTACTACGTAGAAGGCTACTTCCTCACACATGGCCTTGCTTCCACTCTCGAGCTCAGCTCCAAGGCCGCTGCTGCTGGCAAGGTATACTGATCAATCCAGCTGCATCGATATTTTCTAACACGACATAATGATCAGACTTTTGCCCTCAACCTCTCTGCTCCCTTCATCCCTCAGTTCTTTGGCTCTCAGCTCCAACAGGTCATCCCTCACTGCGATATCATCATCGGAAATGAGGCGGAGGCAGAGGCCTGGGGAAGCGCTAACGGACTCGCTGATCCCAAGGACATTGCTGCTGTCGCAAAGGCCATCGCATCTCTTCCCAAAACGAATGCATCACGCCCTCGCTCGGTCATCTTCACCCAAGGATCTAAATCCACCATTGTAGTGACATCCGATGCTCTCGATGTCCCCAAGGTCTTTAATGTTCAGCCTTTGGCTGATGGACAAATTGTCGACACCAACGGTGCTGGCGACGCTTTCGCCGGTGGTCTCCTTGGTGCTCTTGTCTCTGGAAAGACACTCAAGGAGGCCGTCGAGGTCGGTCACACTATGGGTGCCATGTGTGTTCAACAGGTGAGTGATCAGACGTCCTTTAAGTTGAACTTGCGTCTAATCATCCGTTTATCTCGTAGGTTGGCCCTACATACAAGTGGCCCAAGGTCAAGGTCCTTTAAACCTTTTTCTAGAGTGATTACTTAGACTGTCGAAAATTACATACGCATACCATCGCTGCTTTCAACAGTGGCGCGGACCCACACAACTATCTCATTATTTTAGCTTTCCACAAGCTCTTGTAGTATGTACTAACCAATGTAGCCAAGCCTGTTTTGACTGAAAAGAAGTTTGTGAATTGTTCTACTACGTGAAAGACGTATGGAGGAATATGTTCGCGTGCATCTCCTGCTGCTGATCGTTTCCTCTCAGCAACCTTCTCATGTTTTGCCTTTTTTTTGATAGGTATCTCTTGCCGCTTTGATCGCTGTGTGGCAGGGGAAGTAAAAGGTATGGCAAGCTTCGTCATTCAATGTATTATCAGAAATTTAATAATCATGAAGGCAGCGCCTCGGCATGAATAAGGCGGAAACTCCGGAGGCTAAAATACAAAGTTACATGTTTCCGTACAAGTAAACGACTGTTCAAAGTAACAGAGTCAGTCCTTTAAGTTCCGACGATGTAGTACTCTTAATCCAATATATGGTACCCAATGAGAAAGAAATTATATAAATCAAATCCAAACATACATGTTCCACCGGTGTTAAGGCGGAGGTGAAGCAAGAGATTCCTGGTGGGGAGACAGTCAAGACCAGAAATTCGATTGATGAATCTAGGATTCTTACCTGCGTCAAAAGTTCCGCTGCAGAAGGGGAGGGGGCGCAAGAATATATTTAGTCATGTTCCATGAACCGAAAGAGTTCACAAACCAGGATTGAGCATAGGTTCACCATCCTCCGTCAGCATATGCTCCATCGGCTCAGGCCTGTCTAAAGGTGGACCGTAATCATGCATCGCGTGAGTCTTGCTAGTGCCTTCTCCAAGGTCGTTGTCATCTTGAGAGCCAGTGACAGTAGTATCTCGATCCGTCTCTGAAAATGCCGTCGTTGACGCTGACCCAGCTCTACTTTCTCTACTAGTTCGTTCGCGTTGTTCTTCAAGTAACTTGGCTAGAGTGGAAATCTGCTCTGCGGTAAGCTGTACTGACTCGTTAGGGTCCAACGACGAGTCCACGGAGAGAGAGTTGTCTGTGTCCATTGTAGGAGTCTTCTGGGTGCCCGGTGCACCTTGTGACGGTCCGGGCGCGGACATTGGTTGCGTATTAGAATTGGCAGGTTCTTGTCCTGCGTTCTGGCGATAATGGGGGGAGGGATAATATGTAGGTGGATAACTCATTTGTTGTGTGCCAGCACCGTCGGGCAATGGAGGGTAACTCCACTGTGTGGGAACATTCAATCTTGTTGCGGAGGTGGGAAGAGAGACTTGAGGGTAGTGAGGAGCCATGACGACTTGTCTGGGTACGTAGGCTGTTGGGGCACAATCAAACAAATGAGTCGAAAGCTGAGGAAATGGGAGGACACTGACGAGTAGTGGTGAGAGTATGTTGACGATAATAGGGCGATGGTCCGTTATGCTGTGTAGTGGGTGCTGATTGTGCAGTCGTTGATGATTCGCTTTCTTTCTCTTTACCCTTTGACGAAGGTGTCGCGCTTCTGCTGTGGGAGCCTGAGGAGCCGTCGTCTTCGTTGTCATCTTTGTCGGAGGCTTCGATGACAACTCCATTGTGCCTTCAAAAGATAACCATCAACGAACTCTCAAAGGATACTGTAGACAAATTGTGCGCGCACCGTGATTTCTGGTGTCTCCTGAGCGCGTCCGGCTGCGAGAGATGATCGCTTCATACTAAGGAAAATATTGGCGATTCCACTTACTCTTGTGAAAGTGGCATCACATTGGGGGCAGGCGCTAAAGCAGCGCTAAGTTGAACACGCGGTATATCAAAAATGAAAAAGCTCACGTACCAACTAGGCATCGAGTGTAATTTGGTGGTCCTTTGATGACGCTTGAGATCTGCTTCACGCGCAAACTGCTTATTGCACCCATTTATTTTACAAGGCCAGACACCAGTAACGACAATCCTCTTCTTTTGTGTGGACTTCTTCTTGATAGTTGTTTCTTTCTCGTCGGACTGTTCGCAATAATCAAATCGCGTTTGGGTCATTAAGGCATCACGTTTGGATTCATGCCGACTCACCTTGATAGGCTCATTCTGGTTTGAATTTGTCCGAACCATTGACGGCCTCCAAAGATTACGGAAGCCTGGAATTAGTTTTAAGACGATATTCGTCAATAAAGCGGCTGCTTGAGAGTCTGGGGGAACGTGAGTGCCTTGGCAGCTTGAAGGGCTCAGTGTTTGGCGCGCAAGTGAAAGACAAACAAGGGCCCCTTTACCCGCATGCTTTGAATTCGATGCACATGTAGTATTTGTAAACCTTTTCATAGCCTTACAGTATGGGAAGCTTATTGGAAACATATAAATGATTCTGTAGTAACGTTGGCGGGAAGACCGTGGTTAAATCTTTGCGGTTGGCCATCGTTCGGCACCCGGATTTCGTCTTATCTTTTGATCATCCATGGGTTGATCACATCGACATGCGCAAGTTGGAGATGAAATTGGTGACTCTGAAGCATATTACCTCGCCTTGTACGCGCGTTATACTCAATAAACATGATTCCACAGCTATCCCAAGTTTATTCTGCTTCCCAACCACTGTCATTACTTGGGCATTACCGCAAGTTCAAGTCATTTCATGCCAAATAATAACCCATCTGGGTGAAATGGACGGGGTAGCAATTGTGAGTCCATTTCTTTAGAATTTCTGTGGATTTTCACGCTAGATTTCTTTGTACTTACTTAGATCCATCAGACTCCGTACTCAAAGCAAGCCTCCTTTAGTATGCAAAGGAGAA
>JABAJV010008695.1:0-26269 GCA_018854895.1 Tricholoma furcatifolium
TTTTGATTGAGTGCTGCAAGATGATTCTCATACCATACACAAGGTCGCAAAAATGACCGTAGTATGGCTCTGGGAGGACACCATGAAGGAGAGCGGGTGCCAAGCCATAAAGGTAGAGGACCCACTCCCATGCCTTATATCCGCTATTGATCTTCTCCGCAATGTTACGGGGGGGTCGATCAAACGACCCAGGGAGGTATGGGGTGGCGGCCGCAACCTGACGCCCGTGTGATTCCCACACGTTCCCTTTTAGTGTTGCCCAGGGCCATAGCGATGCTGGATCTGCATCATCGTGGTCAAGCGTACCGCGCCACAGCCCGAGCAAGAGGTCCGAGATGTTGAGGGAGGAGAGGTGCATGATGTCAGAACCGAAGCACCCAGGAATCGTCAAGATCCTCTCTTGCGGGAGACCCAAGAATAAGGAGGGTTTGGAAATCCCAGTTTCTAAACGACGCCTCTCGTATTGAGACTTATTTGGTGACGACATCAAGAATTTGAGGTTTTGAAAGTACTTTTCCTGTGAAGAGGAATGCGCAACTGAACCATGGGAAACATCTTCATGGTCGCAGCCATCCACCGTGTAGTCAACCGGCTTGAGGAGTGCGGGGAAGTAATGAGACGCGTAAGGTTTATGGCGACCCGGTATGGAGCAATACAATCTGCACCCAAATTTTCCGTGATGGCCGACAAGACCATTCAGAAGCGCCATGGCTGGTCCGTCAGCAGTAGCCAGCCCAAAAAATAACCTACTAACAAAGAGCCGATCACGAGCAGCATCCCAGATTTTGAGACCTTCGCGTTGAAGCGCAGCTAGATGATATAGTCCAGGGAAAAGAAACGAGTCCATGTTTTTTGGCTTATTGGGGCCAGGTATAAACCCCCCAGGTATGACGTTGATCTTTTTGTACCGTTCCTGCGGCGAGAGATCAAAAAGGACCCAAATGTAAATCCAACAATCTGAAGCCTTGTGTGCATAAAGCTGGGCACCGTCAATCGAAAACAACAAAACCATGTCGTCGTCCTGAATATGTCCGTCTTGAACCCTTTGAAGATATTCAGAGCCATGCAAGAAGTCGTCGTAAGAGTCCAGTGCACCAGAATTTCTGTGGAGGTTGGTGATGATTTCCGCGGTCTTCTCAGGTCGATAAGAGAATCGTTCTGCGCTAGACGGGTCTCGCCAGAGTGCCTGTAAGACTGGCCCAAGAGGAATGGTGTGAAACTCTTGCTGAGGCTTCTTTGAGAACGGGCAAATTTTAGGCTCCGCACACTTGGGGCACCGTTCGAGCTCTGCATTAGGACCAGTGTATGCAAGGCACCCGTTCTTGCACATCGGATGAACGATTGACCCAACTCCAGTAACGTCTGCTATGAGCCGCTTCATTTGCTCATACGATGGTATCTTGTCCTCAGGGTGGCGTCGAAGAAAGGAAGTCCGCATTGAACTATATGTATCAACTGAGCACTTTGCGCTTGCAAGGAACATGTCAATGCCTAAGCGGAGATCAGGGTCTGTGCTAGTGGGGTCGAAGTGAATAGTGGGTGGGTTACGAAGGCGTTCGAGCTTTGCTGCATCGAGATTGCTGTACGGACTGTCCAACGAAGCCTTTTCTAAAAGCATGATGTATTCAGTTGCCATCCTGAGATCTTCCAGAGGAATGTGATCGTTCAGGTCAAAATCAGATTCCTCCTGTGACAGATTGTCGACAGGCAAATCCGTGTTACTCTGCTTGTTCTCTGTATCTTCCAGACATCCTGGGTCCCAGTCGGCTTCTTGAGTTCCTTGGTCACCTTCTGCTTGCATCTCCAATTCATAATCGCAGTCGGTTTGGAATTCGAGCTGAGTGGTTGCCTGTAGATTGTTGGTGTCACCTGTCGAGTTTTCTTCACGATCGACCGTGTCCAGGGAAGCTGAGTCCAAGATGTCTGACTGCTGATGTTGCCATAAGTAATGCTTTGAAGTTGAAGCAATGGAGGAAAGGTAGCTTACAATTGCCCTAGTAAGATGTCGACTCGGATGCTTATGAGTTTTCTTCGTGATGGCTTTAGCTGCCGCAGCAGCGTCAGCCTCTCTGTATCTGGTATGCCGTCCATAAGTTGAGCGTGAAACATTTTTGGGGCTGCCGTTGCAGTATCGAGTGCAAGAGCAACTGTACAGCTTGCCACTAGAATCACCTGCCTTCATTCCACCCAAAAGAAAGTGTTCACATTAACAGACTTAATAACGTTCATTGATCCAATATTCAATATTCGGTGCTACGCACATTCAATCAATCTTTGCAAATGGTTTGATTCTAAGCTCAGTAATATCCTATCATCAAACAGGCGCGCAAGTCGTGCTAAACCTTGTTGCACACACGTGTACCTACCATTTTTGGAAATCGCTCATGCATATGCATGCGTGAAACGCTTTGTGTCGAGGCCAATGTGCAAACTTATTCCTCTCAATTTGTCACTGTCGATTCACCATTCAAACAGGGCGAGTGAGACAGTTTGACACTCTTTTATCGCTCTCAGCTCATGTGACTTGAATCAATCAGGGGCACTTTTCACTGGGAACGTTTAGACGTCGGAATCGGTCCGAGGTGCCTTTTGATCCGCGAATGATGGGAAATATTTCGGAATTTTTTTATACTATACTCGGAACTCTTTTAATACAAAAAAAATAAAATTTGGTATCAAAGTAGGACTGACTCGATCAAAGATTACCAAAAGAGGTCTGCTTTTGAAAAGTTGAGAATTACAAGCACATCAACAACTTGAAAAACTTTTAGGCCCACGTTCACTCGTTGGCTATACCCCACGTTCTCTTGCCTACATACCCCGCCTTTGGAGATTACCTCTCATTATGGCGTCTGTCGACTCAAAAGCCAACCCAGAATCCGAAAAGGGTGCATCTTTAACCGCCTCTGCTTTAAAGAGCGTCCGAACAGCCCTGGATGTCCCGGAACGAGAGCTAACACGCTGGAGGAGGATCTTCGATGCCAATGCTAAAGTCACAGACGGAGAGAAGTATGTTCTTTTATTATACTGAGGTGCCAGCCATAGTCCATTCGTACGACTCTGGCACTCTTGTGGTCATGATTAACCTTCTTCTTTAAAAGGTACTTGGATCCTGAGAGTTTCGTTAACGCTATTGCTCCGTCTGGTGACCTGACGAAGATTGGGCGCGCTCAATTCGCCATCCTCTTCCGTGTGGCTGATGCTTCGAGACGCGGTTTGGTATCTTGGGATGATTTCGTAGTGTTCGAGACTCTCTTGAAGCGCCCAGATGCTGACTATTGGATGGCTTTCCAATACTTCGACGTGTGCGTTCATTTGACAAAACCTTTGCAACCTTTTTGACCTGGTATTGACATTTAGTGACCACGACGGATATATCACATTTGATGAGTTTAAAAATGTATTTACCGCCAACGTTGGGCCAGACGCAATACCATTTGACTTTGACTGGTGAGTCTTTTCTTTTCTTTCTGAGAAACTGACAGCTTATAAAGGACAGTGATTGGGTCAAATTATACCTCGGAAAAAAGAACGGAACTCACGTTTTAGGATGTCAGTATCTTATGGCTTCACACCAACAACGCAACTCACAACGCATTCAGATAATGAATTTACTCAACTAATGAAAGGCTTGCAAGGAGAGCGCCTTCGACAAGCTTTTAGATATCTAGACGCGGATCAGGATGGATTTATTCGCCCAGACCAATTCAAAAGTATCATCTTAGTAAGTCTTCAATGCCCCCTTGCCATCATACATGTGTTCAACAAACGGCTACTTTTCAATTAGGAAATTGCTGGCCATAAACTTTCGCAAGCTGTTATTGAACGTCTACCCACTCTTTGCACTCTGACTCCCGGACAACGTATTTCTTACTCAGAGGTTGTTGCTTTCCACAATGTTATCCGACGTAAGTGAAATAACTCATATTCATACGGCCTCCGCTGATTTCTTGACAGAAATGGATATGGTTGAACGGTTGGTGGAGGATCCCATTAGACTTGAAGTTCTTCTCATTCTGCTCAACATAGGATCATTCGTGAAGCAACGGCGAAGAGCAAAGATGGGCGGATAGATCAATCCGACTTTTTGAATCATGCATCCTCAAGCTCTCGTTACTCTCTCTTTACCCCGATGGAGGCTTCGATAATCTTCCACTTCGCTGGCAGAGGTGCCGCCAACCAGCGCTTGGCCCTATTAGACTTCGCTCAGCTTCTGGATCCACGTTGGAAACCACCTCACGAAGAGGCCGAACTTCAGATGACCACAGCACCGAAGTCTTTCTTCTCAAGTTTTTTGCATTCCAGCTACAACTTTGCACTTGGTGGTACGTTGCAACCTGTGTATTCTGTTTGTCTACTCCATGCTCACTTTCTGTACACCAGGTGTCGCTGGAGCTTTCGGTGCCACAATCGTGTATCCTATCGACATGGGTGCGTATGTACTATCTTTGTATAAGAGTTATGCTAATATCTTGTTGCAGTCAAGGTGAGATGATTGATTTCTGTTTTCTTACCCATAAATGACACTTGCTGTCATATCTATTCCTAGACTCGGTAAGATGCCTTGCGTTGATTTATGGAATCAATGCTTAAAGGGGGTCATAGGATGCAAAACCAGCGAAGCACTGTCGTCGGTCAACTTTTATACAAGAACAGTATAGATTGCGCGCGCAAGATTTTCCGTAATGAAGGATTCCTTGGGTTCTATCGCGGTCTCGGTCCACAGCTTGTCGTAAGTGCCAGTCACTGGTCCTCATTTTCTCCTCTAACCGTTATTGTAAGGGTGTCGCCCCCGAAAAAGCAATCAAGTTGACCGTGAACGATATCATCCGCGGCCAAGCAACAGACCCAGAAACTGGACGCATTAAACTTGCTTGGGAGCTTGTTGCTGGAGGAATGGCCGGAGGCTGTCAAGTGGTAAGAAAGAATCAATTCAATTCGTATCTGACATCTGAATGTTAATAATCATATCAAGGTGTTTACAAATCCTTTGGAGATCGTGTACGCGGATCTTGCCTGTCATGCAAAACTTGTCTGATTTTTCTCTATAGCAAAATCCGTCTTCAAGTTCAAGGCGAAGCAGCCAAGGTTGAGGGCGCGGTGCCGAAAGGCGCTATCCACATTATTCGTCAATTGGGCGTCCTGGGTCTGTACAAGGGTGCCAGTGCATGCTTGCTCCGTGACATTCCTTTCTCTGCCATCTACTTCCCTGCGTACTGGCATCTGAAGAAAGATCTTTTCCATGAGGGTTACAATGGAAAGCAACTGAGTTTCCTCGAGACGCTCGCTGCGGCTGGAATTGCGTACGTTCGCTTCCTGAGCATTGATTGACATCTTGTTGATGGACTGTGACGCGTTTAGCGGAATGCCTGCCGCATACCTGACAACACCTGCAGGTCAAAACCTTGGATAGATGTATTCGATTACACATGCTGACACTGTTGACATCTAGACGTCGTGAAGACCCGACTTCAGGTTGAAGCTCGCCAGGGTCAAACTCATTACAAGGGCCTGCGAGATGCATTTGTCAAAATTTGTGCGTGCGTTATACGGATTATATTTGTACATACTAATGCGATTTTACAGACAAGGAAGAGGGCTTCCGTGCATTGTTCAAAGGTGGTCCGGCTCGTGTGTTAAGGAGCAGCCCGCAGTTCGGATTCACACTCCTTGGTAGGTGATCCAGTCTCTGCGAAGATTGATCTAACCAACTCTGCGCAGGCTATGAAACACTGAAAACCTACGTGAGTTGATTCCTTGATGTTTCCATTGCGCTTATTGACCGTGATCACGTTGTCTAGTTGCCTGTAAGTTACCACGTACTGGTTTGGCAGATCCATTTGCTTACTTTGATCTCTTAGTATCCATGGGACGAAAAGCCACGAAAAGTGGAAACTGCTCTCACTTCACGGCCAGACGATCTCTCGAAAGTCCGAGCTCGCAATGCATTGAAGATCCTGTTGGATGTACATGGTGACTTTGGACGAAAAGCAGCAACATCCGGTGTACCGCTATCGTTGACGTCGCCGCGGTTGTCCGCTCATCTTGGACGGGACAAGCAATTATAGAAATAGAAGTAGAGTTGTGGGTATATCGGCGAATGTAGAACTGACATATGTTGATACCTAGAGACCCATCATGTGTCAGACTCAAATCATCCTCGTGTGAAATCTTTGACGACGATCAACAGTCGAATGGTTGCTGGGTGACCAAAGCCTTGGGCCAATAAGTATCGAATGCCTCACTGGACATCTTCTTTACCCTTCTTCGTTCCCTTTCGTCTCTTTTTTTCCTCCTTCATTCTTTTTTCTTTTTCTGGTGAGGTCGTTTCTTTGCTATTCGTGCACTACTATGCTGATGGTCATTCACAGCGCTTGTCTCCTTGGCTCGCCACGCTCACTCACTACATACTGCAAGACAGTGTCCGTTAGCGTAGACCGCTTATTTTCGACTTTAACTTCGACAATTTTATTACAGCACCTCACAAACCACACTCTTTAATCATGAAGTCAATTATCTTTGGTTTCGCCGCCCTTGCTGCACAGGTGGCCCATGCTACAGCGCCCGCTCCTTATGCTGCTGCTACACCCTCTCCTGCATATGCTGCCCCACCTTCGCAATACACCGATGCCCCTTCTGGAGGGTTTTATAACACCATGCCATACTCAGCGTATCAGGCAGGAGGTTATGCAAGTCTAGAATGTGGTTATGGGTATCAAAAGAACTCGGACGGCAGCTGCACGCCAGAATCTTGGGTAAATTTGATTCATAACGTATTTAGGGCTCATTCTAAGACAGTGCTGTTTGCCGTAGTTCACATATCAAGGCCAATGCTATGGAACTACGATCATCAACATCAACAAGTCTGTCGTTATCTGTTCAAATATACCACATTAACTGACCAAAATTTCAGCAACGATTGCTACAGCTCCGTTGTGACCTCGACTGTCTATAACACAGTTACGCAAACAGTGGTATGGTGACTCTTTCTCTTCAGTGTTCGTTGCTTAATTACGGTACAAGACTTACACCCAGGCTGTCCCAACGACTGTCACGTACCTGCAGACGCAAACCGATCAAGTCACTCAGACGGAATTGTTGACCTACACTCAGGTCTATACCTCAGTTGAAGTCGTACCAACAACGCGCGTGTGGGTGTCCACAGAGGTCATTGACCAGACCCAGACCTACGAGCACACTCTCACTGCTACGGAGACTATGACGGAAACGAATGTGTACACTAGTACTGCTACAGAGACTGACACAGTCTCCCAGACGGTCTCCGAAACACAAACCGACTTCGTAACCATGACCCAGATCTCGACTGTTGTCTACCCCACAACTTATACCAGCGTTTATGTGAGCACACAAGTCATTGACAATGTGAGCCATAGTTATTCTCGCTTTTATCCATGCCAGTATTGAAGCCTCTTAATCAGACTCAGACTATGGTTGAAACGATGACAGCCACCGTTACTGACGAGATGACATCGATCCAAACCGCCACAATGACTGAAACGATGACCGACTTTGTCACTATGACCGACTTCGTGACCCATGTCATGCCCACTACGATCACATCGGTGTACGTGCAAACAGAGACTATGGACAACGTAAGTGCCTTGCCCATCGACAACTGTATGCCAGTCAAGTAAAGAGGCTTTCGTAGACAATGACTGTTTTCAACACCATTACCTCGACCATGGTTGAGGAGATGACTTCCATCGAGACCCAGACGTACATTTCCACTGCTACAGCCACTTCCACTGCTACAGCAACGCAAACGGTACTTGAAACAGCCCTTTCTAACTGTCTTGGTCAAGTCAGTATCTAAATATCAGTTTGGGGATGTTTTACTAATGAAATTTTACTTAGTGCAAGTCTATGTGGTCATTATCTGCCGGGAACAGCAATCCGTA
This sequence comes from Tricholoma furcatifolium, assembly GCA_018854895.1. Taxonomy (NCBI): domain Eukaryota; kingdom Fungi; phylum Basidiomycota; class Agaricomycetes; order Agaricales; family Tricholomataceae; genus Tricholoma; species Tricholoma furcatifolium. Next base: position 7,920 of record JABAJV010008695.1, read on the forward strand.
CAACACCTATGCTACTTCGTCAACCGTAGCATACGCTGCTCCTACGTCCAGTTCCTATGCCTCCAATTCATATGGCTCCAGCAGTTCTTCCTACGGGTCCAGCAGCTATTCTGGCAGTTCCGACAGTAATTCCCAGTACGGCTCTTCTGGGTACTGAGCACTCCTTCGACGCTCACTCATGACATTTCACGCTACTTCGTACTAGAAATTAGTTTATTTCTGGCTATCTGCCACGGACTCTTTTAAATCGGACAGACCAATTTGATTTTGACTTCTATGTTGTTGTACATCCCACTTCAGGTGCTTAATATTTTGTTACTCGAAATTTCTAACCAGGAGGCGGTAATACCAAACTGTCATACAATTTGATTTTTGTATGTTTCGGTGTACTGCTTGGTTCTAGCGGTAGAATGGGAATGCTTTGGGAAACACATAATGGGTGTCATAGTATTTGAGAGCCTGGACGATTAACCAATTCAGACTGGCAGCATGACCTTGTAGACTCTTATCGTAGAAATGTTAAATTTTGCTGTCCAATAGGCCACGTTTGTTAACATGTCGTTATTTTATACTCGATTGCGCATTGAAAATCATATAAGTAATTCTATCGTTTCATGACGAGCGATTTGATAAGGATGACGCATACAAGTAACTAATCTCCCTTTTAACCTTGGTCACCTTACAGATCTATCCTTTCATCACTTCTTTCATTCAGCGCACTTCCCACCATGCCCATTCGCATCGTAGATGGTTTTGCAACCCCACAGGTCGTCAAAGATGCCTCCGAGGAATATTTGATATTCTATTCCTCAATCGTGGACGGGAAGCTATGGTGCCCTGTAAGTTATCATGTGGTTATTTCGCTAGCCCTCTATTTATGTTCATCCTCCACTAGGACTGTCGGGACGTCGAAGGCCTCGTAAACTCGACCTTCAGTGGAGCAAAACAACCTTCGGCACTCATCATCTATGTGGGAAATCGAGAACAGTGAGTAACTCAAATGTGCTTCGACAATCAACTCAAAGCTAATATGGAACTATTCCGCCCATTCTAAAAGATGGAGGACATCCTCTAACCCATTCCGCGGTGACGATTGGAAACTCACTGGTGTACCAACGATCATAAAAGTGAAAAATGCCAGTATTTTTTTGACTTTTATACTACGTCTTGCCGTCATTCCTGACAACATTGACAGGGAGTTGAAACTGGGCGTTTGGTAGAAAGTGCTATTGCCCCTGGCTTATCGGGCCTCGTTGATGCTTGAACACAGTCCCAACATTGAATGTGCTGTAATATTCACAATCTGAGCTAATGCCATAAAATATTGCAACACGTGAATGCTAGGAAGGTTCTGAACTCCTTAGGAAGTCCCCACTTCTCCCACCTGATTTTCGCGTCACCATAACTTCACTGATCACCATTTCCCGTCCTGCCACTGCTTTGAGCATATCCCAAACAGTCAACAGGCCAACAGAAACCGCAGTTAGGGCTTCCATCTCAACACCAGTTTTCCCTTCCGTTGTTACTGTGGCTTCGCACAATATATAATGCGAATGGGGTCCATGACTTGCTGCTGAGATTGTATGGGTCAGGGTCACAGACACATTCGTGAGAAAAAGAGGATGGCATAGAGGAATGAGGTCGGAGGTCTTCTTTGCACCCATGATAGAAGCCAATTGTGCGATGGTCAGAACATCCCCTTTTCGCCGTGCCTTGAGTTTTGCTTTCTCCTCAGCAGTAGTTGGCTCTGGTACGTCTTCAACGGGGTAGGAAGAAGTTAGAATCTCGTATGCAACTGGTGGTATATAAATGCGTCCAGAGGCCGTCGCAACTCGCTTGGTTGGCTGCTTGTCTCCAATGTCGACCATGGACGCACGACCTTTCTCATCGAGATGTGTCAGTGAAGGTAACGTATGAATAGCAGCAGAGGCAATGTGCGATGAGGCGAGGGATGTAGCATGTGAATGGGATAGCAAAGCTGGAAATTTGGGCCGGACGTGTTTGCGTCTTGTAGGCATAGCTGCTTTTGAATATCCTGAAATAGAAGACAAGATGTATTAGATCAGAGGATGGGAGGGGGTGTATTTTTCTATACAGAAAAGAAAGCACTCAACCACCAATCAGGATCATTGGCCGATTCGTTACGACGTCGATATCCTCCATGCCGGCATGTTTTTCCTTCTTGCCATATACAGCATGCCCTATTATCTCAAGTAACTCTTCATCACTTGCTCCTTGGCGCATCTTGTCGCGCAAGGACACTTCTTTGGCGTCAAATAAGCATACCTGGTAATATCATCCATGATCTGGTGAAAGTATATTAGATACATTGGGAGACCAACCTTGATTTGTCCATCGGCTGTAATACGCAATCGATTACAAGAAGAGCAGAAGTGGTCGGACATGCTGCTGATGAAACCAACACTTCCTGCGTGACCTGGAATTTTCCAGGAACGTGCGGTATCGTTCAATTCATCGGGAGCTCGTTGAATATGGGGGTATTTGGCTGTTATCTGTTCTAATAGTGTAGAAGAAGGAACCATTTTCCTAGAGTCCCACTTGTTGCCTGTAAACATTAGCGGGATATAAGGATCTAAGAAAGCGCAGTCTCACCTGTGAACGGCATAAATTCGATGAAGCGGACGGACAATGCTTTGTCCTTGGTCATTTCCACGAAATCGATTACTTCTGAGTCGTTGAGCCCCTTTATTACGACGACGTTCAGTTTGACGGACTGCAATTCTGAATGGAGAGCAACGTCGAGGGCTTTCAGAACGGCGTCGTGTCCTCGTCGACGCGTGATGAGCTCGAACTTGAAAGGGTCCAAAGTGTCTAGACTGTTCGAGGAAAAATAAGGCATAAAATATACACAGAGTCGATATGATATACCTTAGGTTTAAGTGTGTCAGTCCGTTTTCGACAAATCCTGGAAGCCGACGGTGCAGTGCTAGGCCATTGGTGGTCATGGCGATAGACTTGAGGCCGAAGCTTCGCAAGTCGTTCAGGCGACCTGCGAAGCAAGTTTAGCACAAGCTGGGCTTATTCCTATAATGCATACCAAGGAGTTCCCCAATGTCTTTACGCACAGTGGGCTCGCCGCCAGTTAACCGTACCTTGGTAACTCCACTTTGAACAAAAAGGGTGGCAAGCCGAACCACTTCGTCATTAGTAAGTAACTTTCCGTCCGGTGAAAGCTCCACCCCTTCGCTCGGCATACAGTAAAAGCCTTGCTCACTTGTGAGTCCCCTGTTGTTACAGGCACTACATTTGACATACATCTTAAATTGCATCTCTCCGTGAGGGAGATACGAAGATAGTCATGTTTTCTTCCAAACGAGTCCACAAGAGATGGGGAAAATGGAGAGACAGCGTCGATCTCGGCGAGTCTGGCCTATGAGAGTGAATGAATAGACCTGCAGTTACAAGGCATGAGCCGCTGATACCTTGGCGTACGCACGAGTGCTCGTCTGTGTCGACAGTAGTCTGTGTAGAGGTCGTGCCAAACGTCGAAGAGTAGTCACCATAGCTGTTTGTATTACAAGGCTGAGTCAAGTCCAGGCGTCGATTGTTGTTCCATTTATCCATCTGAATGCCGATAGATAGCCGAAATCACACTTGTGTGACCAGACGACGCGTCACTTCAATCCACCGCACAAGTGGGACGCGTAACCTTCAAGGCTTAACCTCTCCCCGACCGCTTTCAACATGGTGAGCCATAGCTTTCCTCTGAGTGAGATTACTAAATAGTCTCTTCAGTCTATAATGGATCAGAACGGTGGTTCCGTAATCGCCATGGTGGGCAAGGAATGTGTAGCAATCGCCTCTGATTTGCGTTTGGGAAACCAAGCATTAGGCATCTCTTCGAATTTTCAGAAGGTGAGTATCAGATGCCTGGTCACTATCTTCATCTATTGAGCACCGTATAAGATTTTCCCTGTGACAGACCGCATTTATCTTGGCTTGCCTGGACTTGCGACTGATGTTACAACATTGTAATATGTCTTTTCTTCTCTGGGAGCACCCATATGCTGATACACTCTCAAGACGAGAACGTTTCCGCTTTCGTGTCAATATGTACACGATAAAGGAGGAACGGGAGATAGAGCCGGAAACTTTTGCCCACCTCGTCTCATCGACGCTATACGAACATCGATTTGGTCCATACTTCATTGAACCCGTTATGGCAGGACTGTCAAAAACTCCGTCAGGGGGTGTTAAGCCCTTCATAGCTGCGACTGACCTCATCGGATGTTTGAACTTTGCGAAAGACTTTGTTGTTGCTGGTACTGCGAGTTCAAAACTCTTTGGTGTGGCGGAGGGTCTTTGGGAACCCGATTTGGAGCCAGAGGATCTGTTCGAGACTATATCACAAACTCTTTTGAATGCGGTGGATCGCGATGCGTACTCAGGCTGGGGATGTGTAGTGCATGTAATGTGAGTGTCTATCGACAGGTATATCATGCTTTGGCTGATTATGGTTCATGATATCACAGCACAAAGGACAAGGTCATCACGCGCACACTAAAGGGAAGGATGGATTAAGCAGTTACGGCGTGTACCTTCCATTTAGATCTTGTAATCCCTACTGTACATCACATGGACCTTGCACGAACCAGAAGAATCAAAAGAAACAGAGTACTTTGAACATCATGTGGTAAATGTCTAGTGCCCTCCATCAGCATAATAACGTGCCCATGAGTTATGTGGTACCCACTGGTAGGCACAGGTATGCGTGATCTCCTGAGGCCTGAGGCCTGAGGACCTGGGCAAATTAAGGATTACATCAGCTGACGCGTTCCCTATTTCAAGTACATGTCTTGAAACGGAGTTCCCAACCATGATCATGGCCTCCTTCCTTCCTCGCAGACTTGCTGCGCCATTATTCGCCAAACCTGCTGCCGCAAGATATATATCTGTCCAGGTACTGGATATCTAAATCCTCAAAATATGTTTTCGCTCACTCTGTAGTCGCTCTTGCATGGATCTCCGGAAGCAAAGCGGGATGGTGAACTCGACGTTCTACAACACTCGAGAATCGTTGGCCGTGGCAAGTATGTCCATGGCTTCGAAAGCGAGTGCATCCTTTGCATCACTTTTACGGATTTCTGACACGTAGTGATCAGCACACCGTGTTAAACCAGACAAGACCGAGGAATATAAGAAGGCGGCGTATGTTCTCCTCCATGTTCTATGTCAGTGTGGCGTTTTGATCGATTCATATAGTGAGGCGTATTATTTGGGAATCAAGGACGACCCAAAATTGCATGTCAAGTTGACTGGTAGTTGGGAAACTGTTTTGGGCGAGCAAGACACTTTCGTCCATATACTGGAATATGAGAACTATGGTGGCCTGGATAAGACCATGCAGCTCCTAAGGTCATCTCCAGAGGTGCGTCTCTCTTTATTAGACTCCCAGCCCCAGCCTAATATCTGTCTTTGCACGACAGCATGTTTGGGCCTATCAGGCGATGCTTCCCTTCCTTCAGTCTAGATCTTCTCAGCTGAATCAAGAATTTGCATTCTTCCCCTCAGCGCCTCCTCACGCTCAAGGGGGAATCTTTGAATTGAGGACTTACACTTTACAACCAGGCACGCTCCTGGAGTGGGAGACAACATGGTATGTCACGAGTGGCGTGTTTGTACCTGTTCTTGAGCGTTCCTCACGGGAGATTAATCGATTATAGGCGGAGAGGCATTGAAGCCCGACGAAAACTTACGGCCCCTGTCGGAGCCTGGTTTTCGCAGGTAGGGAGGCTTCATCAAGTGCATCACATGTGGCAATATCCGTAAGTTGACATTGTCAAAGAAATTGACTTGTGGCACAAATGACCTCGTTTTTTCCTTCTCAAGAACCCTAGAAGCCCGCAAAGAACTGCGCGAACAAGCATGGCAGATTGACGGCTGGGCCGAGACCGTATCCAAGGCAAGTTTTTTTTTAATGCATCTTGTTTATCTCCTTAATTTTGGTTGCATATGTTTAGACGGCGCAATTAGCCAAATCCATGGACTCTTTCATTTTGAAACCCCTGCCTTTCAGTCCTCTCAAATAGTCAACGTTCAACTATCAGTTACTTAGGCTAATAGCTTTTGAATACCCCACAATCACTCTGTATATTTAACCTGCTCGGCATGGATAACCGACTTGACCCAGAAAGCCAGGAAGCCGCGTTGCAAGTCGGTTCCGAACTCCGAAGGTGTGGTTGATTCCGATCACGGTCAATTCGATCAGATATGTTACGTCGTATCACGTGTACCACGTCTCATTTTAGTCCGGCAATATGAATTGCGATGTCCTTTGCTTAGTTCTCACAACAAACTGCCATCATGGAATGGCATTACTCTGACCGCTCCGACGACGACGCCAGCCAAGATGCACCAACAACGAACAGGAAACGAAGCAGCAGGGGTTTGTCAACGACTTACTATCTCAGATGAGCACTCCCACTTATTCGCGTCCAGCGTGTGATCAGTGCCGCAAAACCAAGAGCAAATGTGAGCGTGCACCAGGAGGTTCGAGCATCTGCAAGAGTTGTGCTTTGGCTGGAACAGGTCGGTTTCTTTGGGATCGAAGTTTGTTAGTTCTAATATTATCCCTGTAGCTTGTACCTTTCTAGGTTTGACGCTCTCTTCTAACATATCTATGGCCTATAACTAACGGCATGTGCGTTAGGCCCCAGTTACAAACGCGGACCACCGAAAGGGTACATTCACGCCATCGAACAACGATGGCACCAGGTCGAGTCATTGCTTGGCGCGATCATTCAGTGCCCTGATCCTCGAGTGCAAGACGTCGTTGCTGATCTGAGACAGGATGATTTAGCCAGAGAAATTCTTGGGAGGGTTGACAAAGGACCATATGTGCGTCAAAATATCTTCTGTCTCTGTGCCAACTCTCAACCCTGTATAGGGCCCTTCTGGTCGCCGTAACCAACCGGATGGTGGAACTAAAGAAGACTTTTTTGCATCTATCCTGAAGAGTAGCGAGAGCAGTGTCCCGTCTCGCGACTCTGCGCGTGCGCGGCGACAGTCCAGAGTTTCACGCGAGATAGTATCTTCTAATAAAGGTGATTATTATCAAACCATCCAGAAGAACCGGCATTAATAAACATTATAAGACAATGGTCTTTCTGTAATACCTACCAGGGAATGGCAGGATAACCTTTCAAGCCGATTAGCCTCCTCCTCGACTTACGAAAATGTAAGACATCCCCGACGGCGAAGGCTGGAAGGCACTTCGCCACATCCACCCCTCGAATGGAAAGATATGTATACTATAGACACGGGTCTGTTGCTTGTTTTCAACCGTCGGTTCATCTCACGTGTCTAACTGCCCATCGTATAGCTGAAGATGAGGATGACCTGAAACTTGCAACTGAAGCCATCGGTGAACTTTCTCTAAACGAGAACCACGAGGTATAAATGACTCAAACAAATTAGTTGTATACACTCATTCTATTGTAGGTACGGTTCCATGGGAGGACCAGTGGTCTGCACCTTTTGGAAAAGAACAATCGCACTGATGATCGTGTAGATGGTGGCATATGGTCCGTTGCAATGTTTTGCGTCTTACTCCAACTCATCTGGCCATTTTCAGGAACTTGCCCATGTCGAGAGTCTGGCCAGCTTCAAAGTTCCACCCCACTTACCAGGAACATACCACCAACACCCCCCCACTTCCTCCAATCCATGTTCAAGACCGATTATTGGACTTGTACTTCAATTATGTACACCCTATGTTTCCTGTTCTTCACAGGTCGCGCTTTCTTGCAGAATATAACTCTAGGTTTGTGCTTTATGTCTCCTTCGTTTCGTCTGATTTTGATATGCGGCTTCCAGAAAACAGAAGTAGGTTTTTACATGACGTAGTCCTAACATTTTTCAACATTTCACAACAGTCCAAACGGTGCCATTCCCTTACCTAGGTCACCAGAACATGGCTCTCCTCGTCCCGATCCAGCTCAGGAGGTCACACCGTTACTCCTCTTCTCTATATTTGCGATCACAGCTCGCTTCTGCGATGACAAAGTGCCTCCTCCCGTACGAGGCAAGATGTGGGAGGGTGGATGTGATTATCTGGATAACGCAAGAGCAATTCTAAGTAAGCTCCTTCTTCTGAGGGGAGGCGTTTTTGACATAATTTCGCAGCCCAAGTTTTCCATGAATCACGACCAGCTACAGTTCAGTCTTTACTCCTTCTTGGCTATCGCGAAATTGGAATTGGTACGAACCGTCGCAAAGAGAAAATTGACAGTTGCTCATTCACCTTTATCACTTTGAAGGTTCACAGGAGCAAGCTTGGTTGTTTATTGGTAAGTAACTTTTTTTGCGAAGCCCATGTCATCGATTCTAATCGCCGTTGAAGGCATGGCCACTCGCATGGTATGTGTGCCTGTATCGCCTGCTGTAGTGTCATTTTGATTGACGGTGCCTTCAGGCGTTTGATCTTGGGCTCAATTGTAACTCTTCCAATTGGAAGAGCCACGGCCATGATTTGTTTTCGTCTCAAGAGATTGAAACTCGTGTTCAGATCTGGTGGGCATGTTGCTTCGCCGACAGGTAAGCAATTTTTATGACTAGAGCGACAATCATAATATCAATATTTCCAGTTATGCATCCGTATATTTGGGTAAAACTTTGCAGCATTATTTTCGTTCCACCTGGCTCATCTGACTCAAAGGGCGACCGATCATGATTAAGGAGGGTGATTTCGATGTACCTCTTCCGAAGATTGACGAGGTAATGTTTGCATAACTTTCCACAGTTGACTGGTCCTAACAGGACGTTACTGGTCGTCTCAGGAAATGGATCAAGCCCTATGGCCACCAATTGCAAGGAACAATTTGGATCCTTCTTTCCTGCCTGCGCCAGGACGGACATCTGCTTGTTGGCGTGCCGTGGCGAGTTTATGTTCGTTAAGCCGGGTTTTCATTTGTCTTAGCAAAGTCTGAACCCTCCCTACGACAGGTATGATAACAGGGACGATTGTGGACAAGATTTACTCCATTCGGCACATACCACATGCAATGCGGAGGAACTCATACACAGAATTGGAATCTCGCTTGGACCAATGGTACATTAGCCTCCCGGAGACCCTTCGTTTTGAAACGACAAGTAGGCGTCCAGTGCCTCCGCCGCACATCCTCTTCCTTCACATCCGATATTGGGCTGCAGTCCTTTTATTGAATCGAGCATTGTAAGTCTCCTCTTATCTCCATTAATGATTAAACTTAAAATCAAACTCAGTATACCCAACTGGAAGGGGTATGCATTTGCTCCATGGATTTAAAAATTATTACTCATGATTGTTTAGTGGTGAAGCAACTTCCCCTAACACCGCTGAATTTAAGGCCTTTGATTTGGCGCAAAGTGCTGCCACTCACTTGAGTGCAATTGGTAACCTCAGACTTTGTCGTTCATTTCCAAAAGATCCTAATGCGTCTTGCAGCCACTGTTTATCGGGAGACATTTTCCCTGAAGCGAGGGCCTTCGTTCTTCACATCTTATATGCTAAATGCAGCGTAAGATTTCTTTACAAGTTTCAGTGATACTATCCTAACTCTTGCTTCTATGCACAGGGTGATGCATATTTTGACCCGTACGTATGTCACTCATACTAACTGTAACATGCTAAGCTTGTTATTTAGTGACGCTTCGCCCTTCCAATGTTCAAGCATCACTTGGCTTGCAACAATGTATGGCGGCCTTGAAAGACTTAGAGGTGGGTTCTGCGATTTGTAATCTCCATACTGCATTTTGAACATGTATGTTAGGTGGTCTGGCCAAGCGCATCTCGCGCTTGGGAACTATTAAACGGTGTCAAATTGGGAACAAATGAGTTGCCTCCTCTACCTCCACAAATGAACTCAGAACGCCAGAAGCGACCAGCAGATGCTGCCTTCGGACTTGAGAAGCACGGTAATTATCCTCAGCGGGACACATATAAGAACCCTACTCCTGAATCTGCCATAAGGGAAGAAGGTGGAGTTCAGGAAATTGGCTCTCGAATAATGGCACACATGCTTGGTATAAATATCCCCGGAGTCGAAGCCTCCATGTCCTACTACCCAGGCTATGAATGGTGGCCTCGATCCCATGAAGTTACGCCACCACCTTCGCACCAACCGTCTCCAACCGTCATGGACTTTGGACCCAGGAGTGTAGTCGATTATGAGCCAAGGGCTAGCTTGGTTTCGTTGCCAAACCCTGCAGGAAATAGAGGATCAGGATGGAATCCGGTTCCCGTCTCTGATCCTGTATATCCGTATGATTATGGTCGCTTCGGCCTATGATATATTCTATTGCACTGATATTTTGTATACTGAACTAGGTAGATATATTACATTGTATTTTATAATCGGGGAAAGATTCGCGCTCTTGTTCCATTCTTGACAAGAACAACGTTTGAAAATTCGTGATGTTAGGTAATCTGCCAATATTTCATATGAGCAACCAAGGCTCTGACCATCACAACGATGGCTAGCCTTCACAACATTCTCAACCCAGAAGACGGCCGGCGGAGGACCGTCAGGTGCGTATAAGCGCGCTGTTTCTAGGATCTCGAAGTTCTCATTAATCCCTAGGCTCATCGTGAATATGGATCAAGCCTCTGCCAGTGATATTTCCTGCTCTCCAGGAACCTCTGCGTCAGATGCGAGCGACAATATGACAACAGAAGAATCTTACAGAGATCATGAAGTTCACCCAAACTGCCCAGACAGCCTGAATTGCCTTCCCAATACCGACGGCAGACCTCAGCATACTCTTCCTGTGATCCTTCGTTGTGCTATTTTGGGTAGTCCGCGTAAACGACTTACAATACGTGAAATATACGCAGCCATGGAGAAAAAGTATGCTTATTATAGGACTGCTGGACCTACGTGGAAGGTAAAGCTATCAGCTCTCTGTTTACAAAATGTCAATAACGCATGAAAATGACAGCAATCTGTGCGACATCACTTATCTTTAAACAGGCTATTCGAACGTCAGCCACGTCCAGTAACCGACCCAGGTTTTGGGTCGTATTGGACTGTAAACCTGTCCGCACCCCCAGGAACGAAAAGGCCCCGAAAGAGAGGTCGACAAGCCAAGGAGGGTCCCGACCCATCCCTTCCTCCAAAGAAGAGGGGTAGGCCAAGAAAGTCACCTCTTCCGGATGGTCCGCTTTTTACCTTTGCCGACGATGACGACGAATATAAGGACGAACTCAATGGCGAACCCGTAGCATCTTCTTCGAAGCAGAATGGGGACGAAGTGATGCTAACGCCTCGAAGCCATGGGTCTGGAGACAAACAGGATCTCGAGGATGAACAAGATACCATCTTTGTCTCAGAAGAAGAATGTGAAAGCGAAGATGAGCGCCCCATGCACCCCATGGAACGACGAAATTCATTAGAGGCCTCGGGGTTGAGCGAGTTCCCTGTCCCTCGGGTCATACAAGCCTTTAGCCTTCCTCCCTTTTCGACTCTTCAAAATCCGGACAGCATCATTGACTCCTTACATACTGAGCTTGCGACCTTACGGCGGCAATCAGCCGACGCTATATCACTTTCTCTTCGTCTCACCGAACAGCTTGCACAAGCACAAACGGAGACCTCACGGACGCACTCCATACTCCATACTATCGAAAAACTTTTAGAAGAGGAGTCTCAGAGAAGAAGGGAGTTAGAAGAGGCGCTCGATAGGGAGGCGAGGCGGCGGCGGAAGGCTGAAGAGGCCCTGAACGCAATCCTTGCCCGCCCGTTGAGCGATCAACCACGTCTGACATGATACCTCATTAATGGACTATTTGCTTCACAACTACTACCCCATCCGTAGATACGGATTATATACGTACATGTATTTTAGTGTAGTAATACCAGCGGAAACAGGATAAACATTGCCAATGCAATGCCACGCCCCTTGACGCGTCGTAACGCGTCCAAGTGGGAATGCCAAATATGGACAAAGACAAGATAATTTTTGAATCCGGTCTCATTGGTCTTCTACCAAAATGACTCTCCCTCTCAGTCGCCCAAAGCTGAAGACGGCGTATGTACTTTCAGTATATACGAGGCATATATGCTAACTCTCGGCCAGCTTTAAAAATGCTCGTTCCATTGGACCTTTATATACCTCTGGTCCAGTCGCTATCACCTTGGATGGGAGCAAGATCGTTACGTGCGTTTCGGAAGAAATTCTGCTGACAGAAATCTCGTCGGGCTTGGAGATATGTCGCTTTGCCAGCGTACTTATTTTTTCTCTGAATCCTGGGCAGTCTAATCACAAACTACACAGGACACTACCACTATTCACTCTCTCTGCATAACCCCTTCTTCAACACATCTCCTAGTTTTCACAGCATCACTATCCCTTCGCGTTTACGAGCTTCCTATGTCAACGCCGCTAAAAAAGCTAGTGCATCCAGTCCGTGTAATATCTCGCGCCCACGAAGCTCCAGTCCATGTCTGTAAAACAGATCCTACGTCGACCTACCTTGCGTCTGGCTCTGCAGACGGCGTTGTAAAAGTGTGGAACATTCGCAGTGGATTCGTCACACATGTTTTCAAGGGTCATGGAGGCATTGTCAGCGCTCTGGCTTTTGATTATCCACAAGACATGACCTCTGTTACGCAAGGTCAAAAAATGCGCTTGATCACAGCCTCTGCAGATACTCGGCTTAGAATATTTGACTTGTCTGCTACGTCAAATGCGGCTAGTGGCGGAAAACCAGAAGCTGTTCTTGAAGGTCACTACTCCGTTCCACGGGGGCTTGCTGTGTCCCTCGATGGCAAATGGCTGGTCAGCGGTGGAAGAGATTCTGTGGTTCTTCTTTGGAACCTTGCATCGAAGGAGGTCTCTTTACAAAATGCTGTCGGAGCTAAAAACAAGGGTAAAGGGAAGGATAAAGCCTTTACGCCTTCTCTTGTAAAGACTATACCAGTATTAGAACGAGTCGAGGCGCTTGGTATCCTTCGGCCTGATGAAGATCTTACTGGCTCAAGCTCAGGTTCGGATGCTATTCGATTCTATACCGGTGGAGAGAAAGGCGTTGTCAGGATATGGGATGGCAAAGATGGAAATGTCCTCTTTACTCTCGGCAAAGAACAAACGAAGATATCTGATGACCAAGAAGAGCAAAGGCAGATTGTCGACGTCATGTAGGGGTGTTACCACTTTTGCAGTTGAATGACATTGACAACGTCTTTTAGGTATCTTCCGTCAACCTCAAGCGTTGTCTCCGTTCACGCAGACCAAAACATCATTTTCCATTCACTCTCGACTCAGTCTTTAACTCGACAGTTGATTGGGTATAACGATGAAATTGTGGATGCGACGTTTCTGTCGCCCAATTTTACACCTAGTGTCAAGGAGCGCGATTCACATCTCGCGCTGGCAACGAATTCTTCTCTTATTCGTGTTTATGACACCCGTGCCTTTGATGCTCGTTTGCTTGATGGACACACTGACGTCGTTCTTGCGTTGGACCAAGGTGCCGCTGGGCGTTTACTTGCCAGTGGCAGCAAGGATCGCTCGGCTAGGCTATGGGCCCCCTTGAAAAAGGAGACAGAAGGCCTTAATATGCATTGGGATTATACTTGCGTTGGCATTTGTGAAGGCCACGCTGAAAGTGTTGGGGCTATCGCCGTTGCTAGAAAGGCTGGCAACGAAGGTGAACTGGAATACCCCCAGTTCATGTTTACCGGCAGCCAAGACCGCACCATAAAAATGTGGGACTTGACAGGAGTTCCGCTGACCTCTGACAACGGCGAAGTTGAGCCATTGCGGTGTAAAAGCCTTTGCACACACAAATCTCATGACAAAGATATCAATGCGCTGGACGTCTCCCCGAACGACAGACTTCTTGTGTCAGGTTCTCAAGATCGAACTGCCAAAGTATTCAGCATAGAGTACACTTCAGGAATCGCAGGCAACCCTCCACGCGGAGAGCTCAAGTTGCTAGGGACTTGCAAAGGACACAAACGAGGCGTTTGGTCGGTACGATTCAGTCGAGCGGAGAGGATTCTGGCTACAGGAAGTGGCGATAAAACTGTGAAACTGTGGAGTCTGGACGATTTTTCCTGCATAAAAACTTTCGAGGGTCATACAAACTCTATATTACGCGTGGACTTCCTCAACTTTGGCCTGCAGGTCGTGAGCACGTCATCGGATGGACTAGTAAAATTATGGGATATCAAACAGGAGGAATGCGTAGCGACTCTTGACAACCACGAGGATAAGGTAGGATTTCGTTGCATTCGTAGCAATTGGTGTTAACGCTGTGTACAGGTGTGGGCGCTTGCAGTCAGCTCGGACGAGAGAAGAATAGTGTCTGGGGCTGCTGACTCAGTTGTTACTGTCTGGGAGGATTGTACTGAGGAGCAAGATGAGGAAAAGGAAACGGAGCGCGCTAACTTGGTGCAGAAGTAAGTTAAGAATGTCTTCCCTATACTGGCGTTTTTGATTCACTACATCTTTTGCAGAGAACAAGACTTCCAAAATTACATTGCACTCAACGATTACCGCAAGGCCATTCAGTTGGCTCTCGCTATGCAACAGCCGGGCCGCTTATTGAACCTCTTCAGAAATATCCAAACGAACGATGCTGAGCCAGCCTCGATCACGGGCCGAACGTCTGTGGATGAAGTTATCCGCACGATCGAGGGCTCTGACATCGCCAAGTTGCTCCAATTTGCCAGGGACTGGAACACGAGTGCGAAAACTAGTCGTGTTGCTCAGGGCGTATTGCACGCAATCGTCAAACTGAGGTCAGCAGACGAGGTCATGAAAGCCTTTGGAGATGAGCAAGCGGAGGCCGCCTTTGCTGGTAGCGCGTCACATTCAAAACCTGGATCAGCTCTCAAAGAATTTGTGGACGCCTTTATTCCCTATACAGAACGCCACTTATCCAGGGTAAATAAGCTGGTTCAGGACAGTTACATGGTGGACTACATTCTCGGGGAAATGGACGATGGAACATTCGATGATATGGATGTAGATACTGTCTGATGGAATGGTTTAATGCATATCTATCGTTACACAACTGGCAATTTTAAATTGAATGCACGCCGGCAACGATTCTTCCTAGTTGACACCCTCGAACACCATTGAAGAGAAGGACCCAATCACCCTCTTTGATGCTATCCTTGGTCAGTTGACCTTCCTTATCTTCATGAATACGACCCTGTTCCAGAAGAAAGCGCCTCAAAACCCCAGGGAGGCAACCTGTGACTCCTGATGAAGGCGTCAACCACTGGCCTGCCCGATGGATAGCGATATTGAAAATGGATGATTCGGTAATCATGCCTTCGTCGTTGTACAGAAGCACCTCTGTCGTCATGGGTACCTCAGAAAGGGGAGGGAGATTGGCTCGTAGACGCGCATCCTCGTAATGCCTGCGGTATGTTGTTTTTGTGGAAGTGAATATAGACGATGAACAGACACCTGGATCGAGGTAAACGGAAAGGATGCCGAACAATGAGGCATCATCGGCCAGAGGACTGAAGAGAGAGGCAGCTGTAGGGTCTGATAGCAAACTGGCAATCGGGGAAGTTGTTACGGCCAGATCCCCGGACCGAGAGAGGGTGAGGCTAAGCTAGGAACAAAAGGTTGAAATTTTTGATCAGTCACAAAGAAAACTAGAGACCAGATTAAGTACCTTGAGGGCCTGCTGGTCAGTTTCCTTAGCAAAATGGGCCGTCACTGCATCCTGGCAGGTGGCTTTGAAGTCACTGTATGCTAGGGAAGACTTGGCTTGATTCCAGCTGTGGCGATTTGCTGCGTCGGCGAGGCGATCAAAGTGATAGCGCAAGAGCATAAAGGCAGAAGGTCCGTCTTTATCGTCATTCCATCTGAGATTGAGCAGAAATGGATCATATCTCGTTGAACTGAGAAGTTGATACTGATGGTGATCTGGGACAATCATGGTGACGCACAAACTGTGACCGATCTGCACGCAATAAAGAAGGGAATCCTCCAGCAGTTGGTATCATTATGCAGACTATCCAAAATATATACAATGTTACATCTTAGTAAAAATGAGAGGATATGTAATTGTTTAAGTAGGCTTTTTAGTGACCTAGGCCTTGCTGGTAGCGGCGTAGACATCCTCATCGGTTGTGTACTTCTCAACAACAGAACGCTCTTCAGGTGATGTTTGAGTGATAGTCTCCTTCGAAATATGAATCGAGTGAATCTGACCAGCTACTGTTTGACTCTGAGTCTGCATGCGGAAAGCATTACCAGAACCCTGCAACATATAATGGTTAACGAGAATTATCAACAAAAAAATAAGCCCTCGTACTTCGGCATCAACATCCATGGTGGAGGAGTTCAACAGTTTAAGCTCGACGCGAGCATTGAGGGTATCCAGGAGGGTCTGCTGAAAGTGTCAATGGATGCAAGAAGCAAAGGAATGCCACACACATTGGTATAAATGCGCCCAATGGGATAAGCGAACATAGCGTAGAGATTGGTATTGCCATGGAGAACGAAGGAGAAGAGATCGGCCAATGCAAAGGCCGAAGCAAACAATCCGGTTTGAATGGCACCACGAATAAGGCGGTTAATAATGGTATCGGTCTTGCGGAATCCAGTGCGAGAGCGACTGAGGACAAAGGAAAGGATAACTAGGAAGTTTTCTCAGATACTTGCACAGATAACAGATCCTGATTATAACGCACATGTGATGAGAAGATCAGCACAAGTCTGGAACCCAAGCCAGCATATGACGAAAGGCTTGAGAGGACCAAACTTGGCCACTCTAGGATGAATGTGTCAACTTCAAGTCGTTCAAGTTAGATAGCTAAAACAACTCACTCGTTAATAAGGCCACATTTGATGCCGGCGTAGATACCAAAGGCAAAGCCGAGTAGACTGAAAAGAGAGATGACGCCGACAAGAACAGAGTTCTTCGTCAAGATCCATACACTGAGCATAAATGTCAACTTTGTAAACGAGTCCAACTGAAGATTTCGCACCGATGGGCGAGGAAATATTGCGTAAGAATTGCAGCAAATGAAGTAGCACATGCTGTGAAAGGGATAGTCCAGCCAACGACAGCGAGACTTGCTGGGTTGTTGTAGTTGGTGACGCTATGATTGAAAGACCGCTTGAACAACGACGTCAAGACGCCTGGCCTCTAGAACAACGTACCACATATCCCAGCCAGCATATACTGCGACCGCACTATGCAAGGTGTCTGTTGCAAAGAGCGTAGCCACGATAGCCCTGAAATAATATTAGCGAGTTGAAGAAGCTGTTTGCTTGAACAGCATACTTGATCCATAACTTGTCATTGAACTCTTTATTGGTCGTTAGGCGATACTCGACTATAGGGCAGCATAAATGACTGACTTGTATTAAAGTATACCAAAAACTGGTATGTCACCAGGCCATAGAGGTACGTGTTGACTTCGGGAACGACGTCAGCCAATGAAAGGATAGGCGGCTAAGACACATACAGAACAGTCCAAGTAAAACAACACCTGCGATGACATACTGGTCAGTAAAATAAAGTAGCTATGAGAAACATGAAAACTGACCAACGACTGTATCGAATTCACCCATGGTAGTATGTAAAGGATCAAGCGGTGGACTAGGAAGGACAGCTGGGGCGGCGGGGGAGAGCGAGTTTCTTCAGTTCCTTGCTGCCCTTTTAAGCAAACGGATTGTCAGCCACAAGTTTGGCATGTATAGAGAAGGGTTGCGAGTTAGCCTGAACGGACATTACACTCATGCGTAATAGTTGTCAAGCGTAAGGCATAGACCCTGTATCTCCAAAAAAAATTTGACCCTGCCCGCTGGCCGTTGTGGATCTATGCTTCTTTTCTTCTACGCCGATCCAAGCGAGGCAAGTAACCATCGGGCTGGCATCGAAGTCTACATTTACCGGTTAGCGAAAGCGACTAGACTAACCAAGATCATCAAACTGGAACCAACATTTGGGATTTGCCTCCGCGGCTCATCTTAAGAGTGTCACAAAGTGACAAGTCGCTTGCACCATATTCCTTCTCCTTCACAGAGGGTTGTTAACCTGAGTTAACCCTGACTTCACCGTCTTGACTTTTCCCGTCATCCCGGCGTGTGATCATGATCGAATGGAATGGAATAAATTTCAGGTTGACTACGATTACATGATCAACAGACCCTGTCACGCTCAGTGTTGCACATGACCTATGGTGCGCGTCACCTTATAGGCCACTACTTTTGAATAGCGAGAAAGGTAACATGGAAAATTATCTAAATTCTTATTCCTCTTGTAAAAATGATTGTATTAGGCTACAGAACAAAACTACAAGAGCGATTAAGAAAATTCTTAAAACTGCAATAGTTTGGATTTGTGGATTTGGCGTGATTACATAATATTCCTATAA
>JABAJV010008696.1:0-26126 GCA_018854895.1 Tricholoma furcatifolium
CTCCTGGATAACTCCTGACCACAAATTATTGGTTAATAGCGAGAAGGAGGTAGTAGGAAATAAACATACAGAGGAGGCGACGATATCTGGAGAAAACAAGTTATCAGCAGGTGGTTTGCTCAGCAAAAATATAGCGTGAATCGTACTTTGAAAGTGCACGCGCACGAGGGTCTTGCCTGTGCCTGGGGGCCCGTGGAAGAGGATGCAAGGTGGGGGCATTATGTGAAGACTTTGGGCTATAGAAGGAGGAGGAGGGCCATTTTCTTGAGCGCGTGTATATCTACCATCTTACAGGATGCATTTGATGACGTGGCATAGGAGAACATCTTGTTGTAGTTGTTGAAAGAGTTCGCGTTGATATCGGAGATTCAAATGACTTGGTGAAATTTTTGTTTGTGTCCGCTCTTCTGGGCCGGATCTTCGATAATATCTTTTAGGCATCTTTGAGGAATACTTTTCATCATATATACTGAAAGTGCTTTTGAAATCTCAAAGACTAAAAAGCGATATTGAAGTTGGCTAAAAGTATTTACAATAGATCTCAAAAAGTCAAAGTGCTAAAAGATGCATCTAAAGGGCTTGTGATATTGCTGATGTAATATTACATAACGGAATTTCCTGTTGCTAGCGCCTGTAAATTTCTGGCTAGTATTTGCAGTTTTCTTCCAAATATATCATCAATCGATATACTAATTTACTCAATATTGCACTGAGCATTCAACGCTCAAGAGTCAAGGGTACGCCTAATCATCACCATAACCAGTGCTATCTATAGATCGCTTCTTGCTGGATCCTCATAAGGAGGTGGGATGGTGGATGGCGGGATGGTGGATGGCGGGATGGTGGATGGTGTAATAGTTGAAGCTGCATTATTGGGTGGTCGTCTACCATGAAGGCGATTGTATCCTGGAGGAGGAGCAGCATGTACTACGTCATCACTTTGGCCAGGTTGATTGGCTCCCGCAACTCTGTCTTGCCTCCTACTGTCATATCTAGACTGCATGGTACGACTTTCAGAAACCTGTAATAGTGTGCTTGATGGCAGCGGAGGTTTCGTCTCGACAACTAGCTCGCTTGAACGTGCACTCCACGCTGGATGATCATCTGTATGAAGCAAATTCCGAATTCGTCTATGCTCTTCCATGAAAGTAATCGACTAGCACTCACCTTCTCTATTCAAGACAGACTTCTTTTGGATTCCTCTCATTAGTTGTGGGATGCTCGGAATTCGTGTATTGCCCAAGGTATATGGAAATGCCTCTAGGCCCTCTGGTATATATCATACAATTAGTGCGTAATAGCTGCCAGTGTATGATATATTATATCTCACCTAGTCCTTTTGAGCGTTCAACTTTGGATTTCCGTTTGTAGTACAGCAGGATTATAACGACGATAAATATGCCAGCGATACTTCCAATGAGGGGTCCGATTAAAGCGACCCTCCTTTCTTTAACTGATGATGCATGTGTCGTAGCTGTCGTACTACTTGCTGCATTCGATTGAATTGAACCTGTATATATCGCATAGTCCACAGTGAAGTTCATATCTGAAGCTATCATAATCTCCAGCTTAAGAGTATGGCTCCCCGGCGGTAGCGTGTCGTTCATATACCACGGGAAATTAGGATTCGGAACTAGAAACTGGTCTGCACCAAAGCTGACGAGAGAGGGAGGAGCATCATCCATAGAATAAGCCAATTGTAATTCCGGTGAAGTTGATGGTATTGGTACGCCATATACTGTTATCGACGTTCCTGGATGGATGAGTGGCAGTAGTCGCTATGGTCAACTTGAACGCATCCCGTACACTATGGAAAACTACGTACCGTTGAAGGAGAATGTGACAGTGGAACCTGGGGATGAACTTTGATGCATCCCACCCCCATAGGGCAATCTATTCCATTGATCGTTGTTCGAAATCGTGCTTTGATTTTTTGTCCAGCTTCCCTCGTACAAGACAGATGGATCATCGTCATCTATAATGAATTGCTGACTTGATATCGGTGTTCCGTTTGTTGGTGCTGTAACGGTGATAAAATCTACCACGCATGGAACATCCACTTGATCAAAGGTGATGTTAACAGTATGTTGTCCATTCGATAGTATCGGAGTTGCATAGAACAACCCAATTGCGTTCAATGCAGCCGATGTAGAGTGATTCGACTTCTCTGGAACTCCGTCGATTACAACGTTTAATGGGACGTACGCAGGAGAGAGCACAGAAATGAACTGGCCATAGAATGAAGCGGTCTTTCCTAATAGATAGTAAGCATTAATTCTAAATAGAAAACTTCATGGTGGATTCACCGTTGAATTTGAAGGAAATGGACGGAGCAACATCACTGGCACCGACAATGCTAAGCGCAGTTCCACCCATGAAGGTCGTTGATGATAAGGTCTGCTCGGTGGTTGCCTGATTTATACGCAAGTCAGGTGAAGTTTGATCAATAAAAATATTGGCCATGGGTGGTGGTGAGTGGGAAAGACGCTATAAGAACTGGAAGAATGAGTACTACGAGGATGCAGTTTATTTTATTGCGCAAGCACTATCGTGATGAACAATCACTATAGTTTGATGAACAAAACTCATCATCGCGTAACTCCGGAAGAGGTTGCTCAGAGAGGTTGCTTGGCTCAATAGGCCTTCCTCGATACACAAGATGTTTCACGCTGGGGTCACATATCACGTTTGAAAACTTCGACCTCATCTACCAAAGCCTGCATTTCTTTGCGATTTCTATGAATAGGTGATATGCGCAAGTGAGTTGAGCCTTCACCTTGCCATGAATTTGCGAATAGCCATCAACGAGGGAGAGTATAGATATGAGTGACGACTGCAATCATGGAAAATCGTGGGACTTGAAGCTTGATCGATGATAGGCTTGTGATCCACTTGGCTTCCGACTGTCTGTACTGAAACAAAGAAAAGATGACAGCAGTTACCGCGTAACGATAGTCCCCTTTGATTTCGTCTTGTTTATTAGTTCGTTTGATATCCGCTATGTGCCGCACACCGCCGATATGTAGATGAAGGTTCCATTTCTGGAACCATGAGACGACACTTGTCTAAAGAATTAAAGAAATTGGCGTTACTGGCTGTTGTTCGTGACTATCCATACGAAATCTGAACCCAACTATGTAACGTGTGCTATTGAGAATGTAGTCTTGCATCGGCATGCGCGGCACCTGGATGGCGCGGGCGCCAGTAAACAATACGAAATCCAAGGGGCATAACGGTACGGTAACTGCTGGAAGTCCGATTTCTGAACAATAGGCCCCTTTAAATTGATATCATCTGATGCTGTCGAAGGGGGCCTATCGTTTAGAAATTGGTGAGGCTATGTATTCCAGGTGGATCCGGGAGCGCAGGAGCGCGGGAGTGATGGCTGGCTTGAGGTTTACTACGTCTCTGGAACATTTGACTTTTAATCAATGACCTGTGAAGAGCCATGCATAAGCGTCACCTCAATATTTCACTGTCATTCAGAAATCCTCAACCGCCCATATAAACCGCGCCCGAAAATTAGTCAATTAGACAGCCCACTCGTTATACATGAGACAGCACATGATATCTTGGGTTTCACAAAGCGGGCTTATCAGAGAGGATAATGAAAGACAGCAGTAGGCCCATCCTCAGGGTGTAACCATGAGGTGACAAATGGGTTCAGAGTGGGAAGAGAAGAAAGAACTTCCAAATTCGAAGTATATCTTCTGAAAACGAAATTTGAGAGCATTTCCCCCATTTTTACGGACATGCCTGGGTAGAGTTTTCGAGGCAGGGAAGGTCCAATGGTCCTTGTGTCATTTACCAAATGTTTAACTTACTGCTGCAGGTACACGGAATATCAAAAGTTACCCTCGTGACTTCAACTCTACATCCTACATCTGTGGGATGTGGATCTCATGCCCCTGAGCAACCCATTGCTTCTCTAGTGCGATCAAGCTATCCACCGTCTCAATCATTGTCTCCTCCACTCCCTTAAAGTCATCCTTACTCATCCCCAACACCTCTTCAACTCTCCCAAAATCAATTGGGGTGCGATCAAACGGATACTCAGGGGATGTATTCTTTGTCAATCGACTCTGCAGCTCCGGGCGGCTTTCTGCAAGCATCTCAAGCACAGCCTTGGGGTGGAAGCCATGCGGCGACGCGATGAGGATACGTTTGCGCCCGACGGCAGATGTTGGTGGTGACGTGAGCGCAAGAACGTGCGCATGCGCGATGTCCCGTACGTCAGCTTGCCCTGCGGAGGGCATAAAGCCACCATCGGGGCTTAAGAAACGATAGATATAAAGATCCGTTGAAAGGGCGGTGTAGCTTCCAACTGGGACGGTGAACGTCTCCGCTAAAGGCCCGTATAGGTAAGGCGGATTCACTGTAGGGTGTGCTTAGAAAGCTCATTTCACTGGAAGAAATGAAACGTACAGGTAGTAATGTCCAAGTGAGGATGCGCCTCTCCAAATGCCCAAAGCTCCTTTTCCGCCAGCGTCTTTGCGGCTCGATACGTGTCCATGCCGCTCGTATTCAACGCCTCTTCCTTCGTGATTGGGTACCAATCTATACATAGATGAATAGGCTCTTACTGTATAAAGTGTGAAGTAATGCATACCCTTATCAGTGAAGGACCTCGACGGGTTAATGACAGTCACAATTGAACTTGTAACAACCAATCTCTTTATCCCTGCTTTCTCTGCTTGGCGTATAACGTTCAATGTCCCGTCGATCGCGCTCTATGACCTGTCAGCGAATAATTATTTGTTCAAGTAACAGGAAACCTCACAGAAAGCATTTCCGCAGAGCCTTGCCTCTCAGGAAGAGAGGCAGCCGTGTGAATGACGGCATCGACGTCCTTCAGGGCATCAGGAAACTGGTCTACGGCAATGTCTGAGATTGCAACAGCGTGGAACCTGTCTCCGAACTTCTTGTGGCTTTCCATAAGGTCAGCAATGCGATGTTCGCGAGCAGCACTAATACTCAATCAGAACCATTGCTTGATAAAAGCGGAGAAGACTGACGCTCGTACGCGGTAGCCCTTTTGAAGTAGTTGTAGGACGATGTGTGAACCAAGAAATCCTGAGGCCCCAGTTACCTGTGGCGAAAGGTCAGTATGGTTCATAGACCGAGCTGAATTACGCACGAAAATGAGCTCATGCGTTGGCGGAGTCATCGTGAAATAGTGAGGGTTAACTGTCGTATCCACTGGCTATATATTGGATCGAATGTCTGAAGGCTTCGTCATCCTCAGACCCGGTGATGGAAAATAGGTCCGGGGCGGTCATTTGTCAAGTCATCCTTGCAAAAGGTCAATGAAACGGTTTTTCATCTACAGCGATGATCAAGCCAGCTGCCAGTGGTGTTTCCAATAGCCGGAGGTACGACCGAGGATGTTGGTAACTTGTGAATAGTAGTTGATGATATAGCATAGAACTAAAAACACAGATTACTATAACATATTGACCACGTGGTCAACGTCCCTCTTAGCTCAGTGGTAGAGCGCGTCACTAGTAGTGTTTAATTGCGATGACGAGGTCAGTCGTTCAAGTCGGCTAGAGGGAAAATGTCTTTTTTGTGATGTGATTAGATGATCAGGCACGTGGTTCTCGGGGGATATTAACTCTCAAGTTGGAATACTGCCACGTCGGTTGTTCCTTGTCCTGCCCCGCACTCCTTTTTCACAACCATCATGGCTACCAAGTTCGATCCTAAAAATGCTCAAAATCTCATGGAGGTCCGTTTTCTCCAGTTTTTTCACGCGATCATCAAGTGGCTGACATGCTGCATATAGATTGAGAAGCAGTGCGTCGTAATCGCTTGCCAGGCTTGCCATTTCGCGTCGATGCTGATTCATTTGTTTAAGATTTGCAGTCAAGGCGGTTGAACAGGCTCAGGTGTGTTTCTGTGCCCCGTACATGCCCGAATGTTCAACTCACGCTCAGTACAGACCTACTGGAACCTATTAGCGAAAGTACCACCACGCGAGCTTAAGCTGACCGCGTAGGTTTTCTTCCTTTTCTCCTTTCGAATCCGATTTTCATTCTAAACCCCCAATAGCCTCGACGACGACATTTTCAAGGAGACTCAAGATAAATTCCCCGAGCTCTTTGAAAACGAATATGCGGGGCTTATAAAGCTAGATGAGAACTTCATGAAAAGCGAGGACGGGAAAAAGCGCTGGTTCGCATTCCACACACTGTATGTGACATCTCCATATCTTTCTATCGACGTGTGTCCCATCGACTGCTACTGCCAGATACGACAAGCGTGTTAAGGAGCATAACTTTGGATGCCTGATTCGTACAAACTCAGAAGATGAGTATGGTGAGAGGAGCACAATTTTCGGTATGCCTTGCCTTACTGTCTGCCTTGACCCAATACTCATTTGCTACGTACCTCAGTTACTCGCTTGCAGGTACTGATTCCTGCGCGCTTTTTTCTCCTCCCTTCTTTCACTTACGTTTCTTCCCCATTCTCTAGTTCTACGCGTTCGAGGTCCGTACCCTCCTTCGCGTCCCGCGCCACCGACACTAACATAGTCTCCCATAGGTCGCAAGAAATCGACTCGGCCTGAATGAGAAGGCGCACGAAATTGCCAAGGCAGACGCAGCCAAGGAAGCGGAGAAGAAGGAAAAAGAGGCAAAGGCGGCGCAGAAAAAGAAGGCGAGGAAGTAATTGTCGAAATATCTGAATTAATGAAGAAAAGCAAGTATTTCCGCTGGGTTTGCGGGTGTGTTCTTCCCTTCTTCCTCTTGATTTCCTGACGTTCACTGAAAGGTCACTGTGTAGCCATTACATCTGCTATTACAAACTGGGCTTTACGATTACCCTGTCTTCATATATCATATCATGAAATCATCAACAAATCTATGTCTCCATTTTTGTCTGCTTGATTATTACCAGACATCCAAGTACCTAAAGAGCTGGTATAATGCAGGAGTGTTCATGGTCACCTTTATCGTTCAGGCAATATCAGGATTTTCGTTGTCTCGCGATGATCGACCATAACAGTCTCTGTTTGCCTGTCTTGTTGCATTCCATAGTTTTATTCTAACTACCAAGGGAGAGGTATATCCTTTATGAACTAATAATTGCCAAAGCGCTTGGGACGCCCAGACTGGTCAACTTCCTTCCAAACACTTATATGTTTGGTAGGTCAAACATTCGAGGACACGCTCCATGCCAGAGTTGGATCCGAGGTTATTGGACTGGCTTGCATGATTCAAAGTGAGGCGCAACATCATTGTGACCGATATCCTGGAAAAACGTCAGGCAAGAATCTTCATAGAGTCAGAGGCACGAACGTGCTTGCAAATTCGGCCATTGAGGCACGTAACAAAGGCTGTAAAAAGGTTTAGTGTATGCAAACTCCAACAAATGTGCCAAAATACAGGAAAGAACTGCGTGATGTGGTCAACTTGAATAGAGTCAAGGTCCCAAACATTAATGAATACATACGTAGAATGCCATTATGTTCCCAATATACGCAAGTGTCATAACGCTAAAGATTGGATTCAATTGTATGGACCCTCCGAATGGCTCGAGTTACTCACAGAAAGTACATCGCGCCTTGAATGGGAATTAGTAGTCGAAGAAGAGCGCATCTTGGAACGCTTACCATCTCGGTACATCAGATAAAAGGTAGACGTGGTGGTACGACTCCGAAATTGATGTCGATACTTCCAGGTCTTGGCCATCGTGAGAGCAAACATGCTCAGATCGTAGACTAAGAGAGCTTCCCAAGGAGCCGCTAGACCTGTATATAAAGTTAAAGATATACCAGCAGATATATCGCGGAAGAATCACGAATTGCCCTTGAGTCAAAGGTGAGCGCTCCTGATGCTTCAACAGAGGGAGGTGATGGTGGTGGTACGCACGTTGATCGTGAATAAAGGACATAACAGCCCGCGGTACGCACCGGCTGCTCACTCTCACCAAAGAGGCAGAACTAATATGTAAATAGCTAGATCAATATGTTTGGGAGCGTGGAAGAAAAGGACACACAATCGCTGTACCCGCCATCACTGCACCACAAACGATTGTATGCGCTAGAATCCATTTCGACAGGCCGTAAAGTGCAAAAACTCGCATGAAAAGAAGTACTAAAACCATAAGAGGACGTCTATATGAGGATAGCCGGTGGTTAATACGCACGGCATATTATCACTTGAGCAAGGACTAGCAGTATTTGTCGAAAGAGGTTATAATGGTCGCAGCTTAAAGTCCCGTGAATGGAGATTAACATTAAGACGGTGGACTGCTCTCGTTACCTCTATAGGTGGATGGGCGTTAGCGCGAATTCTTAGACACTGAGGGACCTACAGTAGGGCCAGAAAGAATCACAAATAGAAAGACAAATTCAAGAATTTCTCCACCAAGGGCCAAATAGCGAGCCATAAAAAATAAGTAACTGATAAATGACTTTTGTCGTCGCCAGACATATTCCAATTCCATCCCTTCAGAGGGGCTTAGATGCTACATGACAGAGAAGAACAGTCGAGGCTTACCAAATGTTATCAGGTAGTCGTATGACAGAATTGCTAGAAAAGAGACCTTGATTAAGCCAAATACCAGAGTGATTATATGGAAATACCTATAGGGACAATGATGATAATGTTGTGGATGAATCTGTCAAGGGCCATTAAGATAACGTCAATGGTCAAGACACTGACACTGACATTTGCTTGGCGATATCTACATCTAAGGGACTTGTGGTAGGGGTAGACATGTGTGATATGGGATAGTGGGTATTGCAAATACTGTGGATTTGTGTTACCTCGCCAATATAAATATTTTGCATTTTTGGAAAGAATCGATTTCCATAGAAATATGAGGATCAGAGTTAGATCATAGATATCAGAAGTTGTTGGTCTCACAGACACACAGCGCTCGAGCCAGAGGCTCATTTATTTTATCCAGGGAGAAGTTGTCAAAGGTCAAGAGGAGAACCCAAAGAAGACGTGAAAAATGCATACCCTGACCAATGTCTAGAGTCTTCCGTGAATCTTATTCGCAAATCACCAGTGTAGGTCGGGTTACACTTCCAAACCATCTTGACACGCTAGTCGCACGAGCATGAAATTTTTCCAAAAATAGAGGCCAACAATAGTGGTCGTGTGCTCCTTGAACATAGCGTTCCTAAAAAAAGCACATATCACTCTCAGTCGGCGATGAGTAATGCACCATCTGATTGTTAGATACGTCAACATAGAAAAAGAACACTGATCATCTGCAAAAAAAATAACTCCTCTGCTATTGAAGGTAGGCACTGCACACGCCTTTTACGGTGTGATTGGGGTTCGTCAAGATAATGCAGCTGTATATCAAGAAGGTCGACGTGAGGCAACAACAATTGCAAAGCACGATCAAGTTCAACACATACTTCGATTAATTCAGAAGTGTTCCATGTTGCTGTGTAAATTATGTAGTTGTCATGTTTAATGAGTCACGGGCTCCGAGTTCATCCACTGGGCAGATATTGCATTGGATGATGTGTTAAAGCAATTTATCGCAAGATTATTATCACGTACAATTTTACAAATTCAGACCCAGCATCAAACGATGTCGATGATGCATTGATTGGTTGTCCAAGCTCAAGGTTGATAGAGACTCATCACAAAGTACAACCGCCTTCACGAGTCAAAACCCCTCGTCTCCCAACCCTCCGCCTTTTATGTCCGCAAGAATGGCAAAGGTCTGTCGCATTTATTATGTATGGATAATCACCAAAAGTCTGAAATCTGTACTATTAAGGTGAGCCTCGACCAACTTCCGAATGAAGTACTCCTCGAAATCTGTCACTATTTCCTACATGACCATCGGACCATCTGTCATCTCATAAGGACATCTAGAAAGCTTTCTGAAGCAGCATTACCGGTTCTTAACTACAAGCATCTGCTTCACCTCGTATCTTTGGAAAATGAAGGGTCGTTGCGCCTGGACGGCGGCCCAGGTCACGCATTGCAGTCCCTGTTGGATCTCCGACCAATGCAGATGTTGCGCCCAACCGGCAACATACATCTTTCCTCCGAGGGACCTTTCAAACTAATTCTGAAGCTCGACATCCAATATAGACTTCGCATATTTGACGATCTCAAAGCCTTGCATGTCCTGCTCCTTTCCATTAATGCTAACGAATACAACTCTTTTGACATAGAGTTGCGTCTCTCAGCTAATTCTTCATCCGATTCGCACGTCGGCAGGCTCAAGCCTGTCTGGTTCAAACTCTTTACAGAAGTGATGAATTCCGTGGCGTCGAAGCCCCACTCGACGTTGACCATCATCCACGACGCGGTCTCCAACCAGGTCAGCTGGACGAGTAAGGGGCTAGGGAGGCCATTTGTATACCAAATTGAGGCTGATTCTCGAGATCGAAGGATTTGCGGAATGTTCGCCGTGACACGACTGATCAGTCCAGGAGAACCTTCACGGTTGTCGCTCGAAAACGGTCCGCTCAATCAATATACTCATCCTCTTCAACCGATTATCAAGGCCTGTCCAATTTCTGTTTCGCCTCCCCCTTCTCCTGTGTTCCTGGAGCATTTCCACATTCACTCGGAGCTCCTCCTACGACTTCCATTCTTCCACTGGACTATAACAATGATTTCTTCCTCACCTATTACAACTCTATCATTCTCGAGCGTCCAATTGACGCGTTATGAATGGAATTATATCTTATCCTCTATTTCCCTCTCGACACTTTCTACGTTCTCCTTAGGTACAGCTCATGTCACAGCCGTAGACCTCCTAGCATTCTTCATACGGCACCCGTCAATCACGACCCTCGATTTCTCGACAGTTGCACTCTTTGGCCGTTTCGAAATACCTCTTCACTTGAGAGATAAGCTTCTCCCAAGCCTCACCACTCTTCTTGCCGATCCTTGGGACTTGGCTTCCTTTTTCTCACATCCGTCGACTTTCCCAAAGCTAGCGTCTATCACCATCTTTGCAAAATATAGCGGTCCCTTCACTGGAAGCGACCCAGGACGCTTCGAACGTCGCCCCTTCGAAGCCGTGCTCTACCACTTGACAGAACGAGCAAAACAATCAGAAAACTCACCGCAGGTGTCTCTGGCTGTCCACTTTGGAGGGATGTCAATCAGAACCTCGCTCCGGAACGTGCAGATGCACAACAATCCTGCCGCGTTCCAACCATACTTTTCCGTCTCACCTCATACAGACGACGCTGCTCTTGTTCTCGAGAAGCTGAAAATCCCTAACGTTTCTGAGCTTAATCTTGTCATACGTGGGCAACCCACTAGCCGGCTCGAGCACCAGAGGATTTATCTTGATTACTTCATCCAGTTCTTGAAGATGTTTACATCTCTTAAGAAACTTACAATGAAAAGCACAAGCCGCATGCCAGGTTATGCGTCTGAACTCTACGCAGATGCAACAAGGAGAGTGATCTGGGAGTCTTTACCGACTTTGGAGACTTTTGATGGGCTTCAAAGAGCGGACGACTTGGCAACGTAACGTTTAAAATATCTGTTCGGTATCGCACATTAATATAATGGGGCACTGAATCAGTTAACAGTTATGGAATTTGGCGTCAACTTATACAGTATAACTTGGCCCACATCCTGTCCTTGAGCTTGAAGTTTGAAGTGTGTGTTGCGAGGCAAGTGATGCAATTACTTTTGCCCTTTCAACGACCTTGACGTCGCTTCTGAAATAAAATATCAAGTAGTCTGACATTCAACTATGTATTTATGTATCGCGCTGACGTTCTCGTCTCATGCAAGAGGACTTTAAAGAACGATTAAAATGATACGCTGGAAGCAGGATTTGAACCTACGCGGTGAAACACCAAGTGATGTTGTGAGTTCAAATCACTCGCCTTAACGACTCGGCCATCCCAGCTATATGAGCTATTCGCTCCGTAATTTTAATATTATCTAAGCATAGTTAACTCACTTGGAAGGTGTGTAAGTCGTTCACACACCCCGATTGATGCGAAAATTGAGATCTCTTGATCTCATATTAGACATAGCAAGTAAACAGTCCTGTAGCTATGTTTGTGTAATGTAATAGAAAATATCGTGGAATCGAAAATCTAATTGTGCGTTAGAAGTCGAGTTAAGATATAGTTAGAGTTTGATACTAGGATACTAGATGATCTTACCATAAATTAGGACTTGGGAGCAGCAGAGCAAGCAGCGCCGTCGATAGTGACGGTGTCCGTGTCTACCTGTTGAATATTAGTGACCAATGTGGGCCAGATATCCGACATAAACAAGATGCTACGAACAACTCGAGCACAGCACACTGGAGTGAGATTACATGACCACTGTGGACTGGAACCGAAAACGCAGCCAGCTGAGAAGCATAAGTTGGATTGTGTACGCTCAAGAAGGAGAACACGTACAGGCTGTACCATCCTGTGAAAGCCGATTATTAGAAGCAGCCTGGGTGGGTGAACAACTCCGTGAACTACTGACCTTGGGGTTAAACGTTGAGCAGCACATTCCGTGCTGGCCGTCTGAACACTGGTAACCCTGAACTGCTTGGAGAAGGACGGACAGGCTGAGCACGGCAGTGGAGAGCTTGAAGAGCATTATGGTTAATGACTAGTGACTGTTAGACTGGCCTGCACGAAGTTTTATAGCCTTTTATACGTTCACTGAAGGCCGTAGTTTTAGTCTGGCTGATCATTTAGTGCGGTCACGCCGTCCTAAAATGGATTAGCGCCAAATTCGGCTTCTGTGAAAGGTGGCAAACGAGTAACTTCGGAAGTTCCAAGTTCCAATTGACCAGGTTATAACTGGGCGCTGAGCGAGAAAGACGTAGTATTGGCGTGGGCGAGACTAGTCATTTTGGTTATAACCAGGAAAATAACTCATAGCATAAGGCAATTGCAAGTTGCAAGCCATTACCAATGTGCAACATGTCATGGAGCGGCACGCCTCAATTCGGAAGCCATATGAGCCCCAAAGTACAGATTCACAGTTTTGCGCCTGAGGTGTGTTGTCGAGAGTTTTGGCATTTCCGCTCAAAGAAGTGGTCATCTATGGACGCCCAAAGGATTGCAAGAGTAGGGCGTACGTCTGAATCATGGTCCAAACTTGGAACTGTGGTAGGGAAACATGTTGCTTAAGGGAGGTAATGCACTGGGGAACAGGATAGTTCGCTGGTGACAAGTGTACACACGTCGTTGTTGTCGGTGAACTACATTCGATGTAATAGCAGTGCGAGAAGCCGTATTGTTTGAGCCTACATGATAACTTTAGCATTAAACGCCCACTTAGAGCTGCAATAGCAGTGAAGAACCGCTACTCTGGCACGCCTAGTCGATAAGCCTGAGGAAACCAGCGTTCCCCTGTGCCGCCGTAGTGACCGACAACGGAGGAGACCAGGCGGTCGCAGACGTGACCATGAACACAGTTGTTGTATCCGAAAAAGGGAGCACTGTCACGGTTGTTGTTGCTGCGTCTACATCATCGCTGAAAGTTATCATTGCAAAAGGATCTGCCGAGCCAGACTATGTCGTCTCATAGAGAAAGCACCTGGTTTACTACAAGCCTCGAAAACGCATGTTCCATCGCCCGTCTGATTACAGATGCAATCGTACATTCCTCCAGATTCCTCATCACCAGATGGTACGTGCAAACCATACATGTTGCATCCGCGGCGATTGTTACTATACGCGTTGTCAGTGAGGGAGTCCCAAGCTGCAAGGTGTTTGGAGGAGAAGACTGGCCTTTCACGTTTGTGTTCTAAGACATGTTTCCAACTAAACCACTCGTGTTCCAGTCTGAGGTCTCCGTGGCCATAACCTTATACGCGTACGGTGACATCCCCAACGTCCAGATACGTTGTCTCGCCATTCGACCCAGTAGCAATCATGGATAGTGACCCGGGAGCTGTTAAAGGTAACGTCTAAAAGTGGGAGGATAATTTTTGTCGACGAGAATTTTCAACAGTCTGGATGATGAGTGCGGAAAATTACGGATATGTTTTTCTCGGGCCAGAAACTCAAGAATTGTTTTTTATGAGCGAAAGATACCAGCCGTTCAGTACTGGATGCAAGACTCAAGTGCATGGCGGTGGTATTAGAACAACGTAAACACCGGTTTTTCCGGCCCGGACCACCCTTTGCCATTGCACAGCCCTTTCAAAGATAACCATAATGAGCTACTATGGCTATATTCTTAAATCTGCTTCACAATTTCACGGCCTCATCACCACTGACACCAATTCAAGCACGACGTCTTATCTCTCAGGACACCATCGCACGTTCTGAAACCATCATCGGCGACCACAAAACAGAAGGAGCGACGGCCGACTCAGAATTTCTGTCTCTTGACCAGCTTCCACCGTTAGATTCGTCGGACCCGGAATTCCCAAACTGTGGGTCTCCGCGCGTGAGATTACTGAACTCGGATTCATTTACCGCTGCGCGGGACATCTTTGACAACGCTGTCGACGCATTTTCAAAGACCACTGTTCTTAATCTCGCGAGTGACGAGTTTCCCGCGGGTGGATGGGTCACTACTCTGACAAAAACCCAGGTAAACCCTTTCTCTTCGTTCTTTCGACCTCAACTCGATGTTTGTGCAGGAGGAAGCTCTCTGTTATTCATCAACTCTTTATGCGACCCTCAAACATTCATATTACCCATGGGCCAACACTGGTCCTGGCTCAGCCGTCGGGATATACTCTCCAGGTGTGGTGATATTTAAAGATGATCTTGACCACAATTGCGTGGATCTCCTTCCTGGACAACGTCGCGTCGTCTCAGTAATCACAGTTGCTGCGCCCCGTAGACGTCCGCTAACGAGTGACGGTCTTACCTTCCGAGACTCGACGGTTCTGGAGGACTTACGAAACAAGATCAGGCTCGTGTATCGCATGGCCGCGAGAAGAGGAAAGACCTACCTTGTCCTTGGTATGTATTGTGATGACTGGGCGATGTTGATACTCATTTTTCATTCGCGTGACCTTAGGTGCATTAGGCTGTGGGGCATATCGATGCCCACCAGCCCTTGTTGCGAACGAGATGAAGGCTATCCTAGAGGACGACGAATTCAAAGGATGGTTCAAAGAAGTAGTTTTTGCTATCTATGCAGCTGGGGAGATTGGTCGTAAGAACTTGGAGATTTTTAGCGGAGTCTTTGGAGGTAATGACTCATAAGGTCATCCACGTATCCAGAGTTGCTAATAATCGAGGTCGTTTTCTTGTCCCCTCGCCCTTCTTGCTCCTCAATCGTGAAGCCATCTGCTAGGCTCTGTTCGTGATATGCCAGAAGGCCCTTCGAGTTTCCTTCTAATCTTGCGTGGAAATTCAAACTGGGTCTTTGACAATGCTCATCTGTGCGGCGAAATTAAGATTATCGGCTATGGTACACCCAGTGCCTTCTATTCTAACCGAATCAGTGCTCTCTTCCCTGTGTTGCACAGAGTCTCACTCGCTAGGTCAAGCAGCTATACTCCTAGTGGGCTGTACTTCGTCTGGGATAACACTGCGTTCTAAATAGACTCTAGGCACAGCACGACCTGAATGAATTTCAAGCCTCATGAGGTTATATGCCTCATTCCGGAAAGCCAGGGTACTTGCTTGTGTGGCTTTCTTAGTCCTTTCACGACTAAAGCCGCTAGCCTCGATGATACGATTCATTCGGTCGAATTATATCATGCCATACTATATGGGCGCACACAGACAACTGTGTGAACATATTGAGGCATCGGTCATTCGAGTTCCATTGGGTCGTCAAGCGTCAAGTTCAAGTTAGGCTTGGACTTAGGTGACAGGCGCCTTTTAAATGATGTACATGTGGTTCAAAAGCTACATGTGGTAAGGCATTTTTGCTACTCGTGTTATAATCACTGAGTGCCTGTGAATTAAGTGATAATCGCGACTGGCTGGTGGTTAGCCTGAATGCGGCAATAAGAACCGGCTGAGTAGGTATATTTAACGCCAGATGTTCTGTTACAAGCATTCCACTTCCTTCTGACATACATAGCGATGCCTGAGCCGTTCGAGGGCACTGATTCTGAGCACCTTCCTCTTATTCACGAAGACTGGCCCACGACTAGCGATAGTTATGCAAAACGCAGGATTCTGAGACTGCCGACGTTGAATGATCCTCCGCCGTTCAGCCTTTGCATGCATCCAATGCCACCTTCTCCACTAAAGCGTGCGATATTGATACTTTTCACGCTCGTTCTCTTCGGGCTTGCTTTTCTGGTTCGAATGTCGCGATTGAAGGACAGTCAATTTGAAGGGATAGCCCTCCCCAACTTCAGGTGACCCACCATCATATTCTAATGGGACACAAACTTGATAAATTCTAGATACAGGACACATGAGCAGAATGTTTTCCCGCCTCCGCATTCAACACCCTCCGAGGTCACCCAAGGATTACCAAGTCATAGAGAATGATCTAGGAGCATGCATCTTTGTTCATTACGAGGACTGCTTCACGCGCAGGGAACGGGAGGCGGGGAAGGGGTTAAAGACCAATATCAGATGACGTACGAGAGCCTTCGTTACTGAGCTTCGCCTCGACACACCTGTTCCGCTGGAATTCCTCCCTTTAAACGGAGATAAATACCGAGAAGTGAAAGGCGGAGGGACAATAAGTCTGGGTGTGTCTTATGTATAATGTGTATCCTAATATGCAACTTAGTTATGAGTGTAGGCTGCTTCCAAGTCTGAATTCGTGCAAAAACATCATTTTCATAACCGAAACAATGTCGTTGTGTAACCAGGTTACTACCGAAGGAGTTACAAGATTGTAAGCAATGCATCTTTTTCTATCCTAGCCGTAAACTATGTCAGCGCAGCAATGAGTCTTCAGAGCTAGCGGCGGACATTACCAGGCCACATTCGATCAAGCTGCTTTACGGCCTCGGGCGCGAAGACCTCGAGGCATGTTGATTCCTTCTACGTTGTGTTGGTATCGACCGCCTTCCGCTTTTTGAAGGCTGCGGAACTGGACGGGTCGCTGCTCTGCGAATGGTAGGGGTGGTTTTTTCGGTTTTAGCTTTAGTGCGGGCTTTTAGATATTGCTTCATGAGGGCAGCTTCTCGCATTTCTCGCATCCCTTTAGATCGCATTCGCTCATTTCCACTAAAGGTCCCTCTCCATTTAGTGAACCATCCGTGTACGGTGGACGGTTTACGTCTTCTACGAGGTTGCATGGAGGAAGAGGAATTGAACGGGGATGTGAAGGCCATTTTTAATTTAACAAGCCAACCATATACGGTAGGAAGGATGGACTCTTGTCGAGGTGCAGATGAAGATGGAGATTGATTCAAACGATATCCTGGAGGGCGAGGTGTCCGCTCTGCGTGCGTAGTTACGCGACTATGGCCATGTGGGGCTGGACTCGGCTTGTTCGTGCGCGTACCGCTGCCGGTTATCTTCCTTCCATCCGTCCTTCTTCCTGTGGACGGAACCATATGAGGACTGCTTATTTTTGGAAGTGGAGACAAGGGTGGTGAATGCGTAATTATGATTGATGAGGAGCGAGACCGAAGTGAGCCTGGACGAGAACCGCCGTCCGTGGCCGAGGTGCTCATGGATGGACGATCGCGATAGCGTGTTTCAGGGATCATTTGGACTGGAGGTGGAGGAGACGGGACTATAATTGACGGAGAACGTGAGTGCTGGGAGCGCGCAGGAGATCCGTCATCCGTGGTCAAAGTCCTCAACGAAGATGAGCGAGAAAGTGGCGGTGTTGCACAAGAGGAAGGGAGTGGTAATATCGGAGGAATCGGTCCAAAAGGTTCGTCTATGAAGGGAGGAAGTTCAATATTTCCTGCCTGCGAGCGCCTGACATCTTGTAAAAGCCACTCTTCATCTTGAGCATGATATTCAAGGTCAACCGCTTTATCTATGATAAAATTGAAGGCCTCGATAGTTAGGTCTGTAACAGATACATCCATTTGGCGGCGAAAGTCTACCGAGGAAATGTGTTGTGCATGCGATCTCGGTCTCTCGGTCATCATAGATGATAGTTTCTCGATGATCTTTGCCGACGACGGTCGATGTTCAGGATGTGTCAGCCAGCAACCCTCCATCAACAACCATATATTTAGACTTCCCCAAGTGTTCCAAATCTGAGTTTGAGGGAGAGCAGGACGACCACCAGATATGACGTGAAGCATAACAGCGGCATCGTGCGAAATGTGAGGAAACGGAAGTTCTCCTGTAAAAATCTTGACGAGTTCACAAGAAAGAAATAAACAAATGATCAATACTAACTTCATAAGCAACGCATCCCCACGCGTAGACATCACTTGATGTGCTGTTTTTAACTCCAGCGTCATTCTGGACGTCGAATAGTTCAGGTGCTTGCCATCTTACGGAACCGCCTTGGGAACCACCCGACGATTGTGATGTCCAAGCAATAATGTTTGAATCCGACACGCCTGAGATACCAAAATCAGCCAGTCGCGCTTGCCCAGCATCATCAATAAGGATGTTTGGCTAATAGTGGAAGAGCCATGGTAAGTAACCATGAAGAATGAGACCGAAAGTTCTACACGAACCCCTTTCAAATCCCCATGTATTATGTCATTCTCGTGAAGATACCAGAGACCGCTGGCTACATCGACGGCCTAAAGGGGAGCCCATCAGCAAAGTTTCAGGCGCAGCATGTGGATGAAAAATCATACGTACTAGCGGGAGTCGAGGGGTTGCAGGGTTATTCTTCAAGTACGCATTGATATCCCCATGTTTCATCCACGGGGAAACGATGCAGAGTCTCGTTTGAAAGCGGAATATCCCATAAACTGGAAGAACATTTGGATGCGATAACTGGCTCCACAATATTGTTTCCCTTGAAATTCGCTGTATAACTATCAAAGAGAGTTCTCAAAGGGCGAGGATAAGAGGACCTTTAAAATATCTTCAAATCGCGTATTTTGATAGCATCTGAGAGTCTTCAGACAAACCACCTGTCCCTTAAAGTTACCCTTGTAAATGTCCGCGAAACCACCTGCATTGACAGGATGCTGACTATCTTGCATCACGTCCTTCAGTTCGTAACATGCAGGGTATAGGCCTGAACTGGTAGATATTCTCTGGGTTGCAACGATTAGACTTTTTCGAAACCACGGGTCAAGACCCGTTGTGTCAAGGAGCTACTAGTGATGGCTTGAGAAAGCGAACAAGAGAAATCTACAAGACGTACTCTTTGAAAGAAATCGAGAAGTCTTTGGGCATCCGATGCTTCACAATGCACCAAGCGCCTATACAATCTCACGTCGGAGAAAACTAGTCTGAGTCTGGCAATGAGATGGGCGCCAACATGAAGATTTCGTGTATTTGACTCAGGTTGACTTGAAAATGTCTTTCAGCAAGAATTCATCGAAGATAGGGGGGAAAACCGTACATATTCATGTTTCTGGGTCCTTCACGAGGCAGAGCGAAGTGAAAGCGAATTCGGCCATATCCGGGTCAGGGCAGGTCAGGGCTACAAATTCGGTTTGTTCAAAAGATCTCCACTTGATTCCATGATTCCATCATGGCAGTACTAGTACCATCACAGGTTCTAAACGTCTGGGCCTGTGCACAACTCACAGAAAGTTCAAAAGTCTTGATTTTTGAGGAAAGAGAAGGATCAAGTTGAAGGTGACTGAAAGTTATTCTCATCTAGTTGGACATGACACTAAAGGTCTAACAGATCTTAATAGCGAACATCGATTCCAATTCCAATTCCTCCGAGTCCGAGTCCAAGCCACTTTTCATCTATCCGGAGTCTCCATATTACCTGGGCCCAATTGAAGTGCTATCCATGATGCTCTGGCGAAATCTTTAGCTTGAATCAGATACACTTGTCCCTCCTTGGCATGCATTGACAATTCTTGACAGAAATGATACAGGGGGCCGGAATGTATCCACGAACTCAATGCTGCTTTGATTGAAACCAAGGTCCATTCTGCGCTTCTACGGCTTTGTCGGCTATTTCAACTTCCTGGCATAATGGCAGGCTCTTCTCGACCCGAAATTGAAAGTTAGGAAGCAGGTTCATCGCAACTAAAATTGACAGGCATCAGGGAACTAAAAAATGTGAGACAAGCCTTTAAAAGCTTGAGCCTTGAACGCTTGAACGCTGCGCAGGGGATATATCCACCAACTACATACTGGATGCTCGTCAAAATCTCAACTGTTCTGCTCACCCTAATCATGCTCACCCCCGCGGCGCAATCACAGTCTCCGACGTACAAATGTCCACCCACTAGGGTGCCAGTCTGCTGCAGATCCTTTGACACCAAAACTAGCCAAGCAGGTAGCAATTTCTTATGTCCCAATTAGTACCAAACTCACTTACTCATGTCCCAGCACATTGCGATGCCGAGGGTAATTTTATGGGTTACTCTTGCGATTCGACCTATACACCATTGTGCTGCGAGACCCTTGTTTGTATTCCCATTGTTTCCCCTAAGATCCCAGCTGATGCTTCTTGCTACCCGTTAGACTTCTGCTGGTTCGTTCGGTGGACGCGGCTGTGAGGCCGCCAGTCCTGCGGATTCCTAGCATTATCGCTGGATAGCTTATAGGCTAGGACCACAAAGGACGTAGTTCTAAATGAACAGAGGTCTCATGGCTGTGAAATCATTTGCTAGCATATGTTAGTTAATTACTATATTCTTTCGTTTGATCTTCTATGCCCCGAATTGCCAACTAGTCTTCGAGCTTTCAGTAAATAAGAATTGTTTCATCATAAACATATATTACACATTATGCGGGTGGACCTGCACAACCCAGGATCGCTAAGCCTACAAAGCAAAAGAATGATGAAAAGCGAACTGAGTAGTAGCATAACAGATATACAAAGTCCTATCGTCAAAAGTCCGACTCAACCAGACCAAGTCATCATCAGCGATGGAACGACTCGGAGCCCCCAGGATAAGGACGACTGGTCACATCTCTCTCCTCAAAGTCCGAGAAGGGATCCTTCCCATCAACATCGTACCCCTTCGTATCACCTCCCGTATACCCAGGCGGTTTTCCGTCGTAGGGTGGAACAAACGTTTCGTCATGCTCCTCATGTCCAGGTGGCGGTCCCGCGGGAGGTCCATACGTCGGGTGAGCGCTGTATGTATAGGGAAGGTTGGGAACGGAGGCGTCATATGGTGGGTTGTAGTGCGTAGGGAATCCACCGTTCAAACGGGCTTGGTTAGAGGGGGCCCGGCTGGAATTGGCGACGCTCGTTGGGTCAAGAAGTTGGCGGTAGTAGGCAAATGCGAGCACCGTGAAGAAGAAGGCGAGGACTGAGGAACAGAATCAGGGAAGGGAGACACCAAGCACCATGGAACTGGACGTACAGCCTACGATCAAAAGCGCTACTATCTCTGACCAAGAGTCGTGATCCCAATCTGAGCGGCACCCTACTAAGAGTAAGATACGTCATGTGAAAAGGAAATCCTGGAACTGACAGTTCGCAGCCTCGGTAGGCGTAAGATTTCCAGCGCTTACTGCTCCCCAGAAGTTGTACTTGGTTTGGATTAGATAAGGAAATAACATACGGCAATTGAAATGCTTACATATACGACTTCTTGGTTAGTTGTGAGAGAAGTACATTCGTTTAGGAGGGTATCCTTGAAGAGGTTGAGCTTCATGGTAGTCGGCGGTAAGAAAACGGATTACCTTGAAGACAAAATGCGTGACTACACGAGTTAGACCGGCGGCTACTACGAGGAGAGTGGCAAAGCCAGCGAGTAGTGAGTAGATTCGGACGAGCCCGACACGTTGCTAAGTGGATAAGATTAGGAGTATTTGAATAACACATGTCGGACTTACTGTAGCGCAGCTGTAAATTCCATACAGCTTTATAGACATCAATAATAGTTCGGGGATCGGGTGAGAAAACCAGTGCTGACCCCGATTACGAATATGGCCATGTACATCGCTCCCAGCGCGATGGCGACATTGGCAATTTGGTGTGAACCAACTGGAAGACTTTTTTTCTAGTTACTGAACCACATATATGCTGACGAGACGTACGGGTGTTGAAAACATTATAGTTCCTGAACCATCCGATCTATGCATAAATTCAAGACACGCCAGAAAGACAAACAAGCACCATCTTACGCCGCTAAGTTACAGTGTTAATATGCAGCCTCAATAAAAGTGCAGGTATACTCACGAAAGTAAACTGAATATTCCACCAAGGAAGGCAGCTAATAAACGAGTCAGAATATTGGATGAAACAGGAGGTAAAACTCACTGAATATTACAACTGGTCGCAAGTTGCTTCGATAAAATCTTGTTACAAACGCATACGATGGCGGTGCACCTGTTGCATTCGAAGTTAGAAAGGTTGGCCTTTCTGCTTGTGCAAGCGGCTATCGAAGGTCTGATGAATTTGGGACTTGCCTGAAACAGGGACCCATCATCGCGTGAGTATGGTCGGATAATTTAGCAATCAACGAATGCTGACCTTGTGGAGGTTGTCTACTGGTCATTGAGTCTTGCTCGTAGAATCCGTGAAAAAGGGGGTTTACAGAGCAATGAAGCTGAAGGCGGAGATGGTCGTGGATGAGAAACAAGACAGCTTTGTGTTCATGACTGCATGTGGGTGGCGATGAGTGGCTGTGCTTTATTTGGGCAATGTTTATCATTACAACGACGCCGTCATTGTCTCCAACGCTCGAGGACGACCACAATCATTGCTACGGACTCCATAATAGAAGATACTTATATAGACATCCAGGAAAGTTCTTGAAGATTCTCTGTTTACATACTTATTATAAATTAAGACGCGCCAGTGATGCAGATGAATTGTAGATACCTGGATCCAACCTGGATCCTGATGATGTTTGTTGGCGCCTCTGGTTACAATAGCCCCGTCAGTATGGTTTTGTGCGAAAATGCGAAAAAGGACGCGTTCCAAGCCATAGTAGACGCGTTTGATAAATCCGACCACGTGCAGAAGGGTTGCCATCCTCCTCAGGCTCCTGCTCGCATCTGATGGATGTAGGCCAGAAAAGCCGACATTTGCCGTCGGCTTCTTTGACCCGCAGCGCCTTATATGACATTACGCATCATGGGAGTTTTCCCTTGTCCGGAACCACCACACTATAGCTCAAGGAGTCGACATGTTGACACGTCCTCCCCCGCTCCAGCTCGTGTGTAAGTTGTCTCATTAGTTGGTAGCTTGATCAAGATCACCTTATTGTATATTTCTTTCAAGATGACAATACCCTCGGCCCAGGTAAGAGCTATCATCACTATCGAAATATCTTGAAGCTGACGCGGTTTGCTAGGTCTGCGACCTGAGCCACAGGCTCGAGCTCAACCCCAGAATCAGCCTCAGCTCGAACAACCGCCACTGCTTGTAGTGGATTCAAAACCTCAAGTTCTTAGGCAGCTTGGCATGTTCGCTGCGCTGATGTATCGGGCGAACTGGAGGAATTTCGTCATTGCCAGTAGGTATTGCTTTTCACAAGCTAGACACTCATTCATTTTTCGCCCAATAGTTGCAGGCGTCAATGCCCTCCGGTTCATCGCATCGTACGTTGCAATTATATTTTGAGTACCGGAGCTTCTCTAATAAACGCATTTCCCCTCTAGGGCGGTAATACTATTCACGATTGGGCAAATATGATATTCTAACCCTTCTTTTTGATCTATCAGTGGTCTTTCTTTTACGACGCCGACGTTGACTACCGTTCATGTATGTTTTCACATTATCCTCAACACCAAAGCTAACCCTTTATAGATCACATCTCGAAGCTGGCACAAATTTCGATCGCGCTGGGCGCGTTATACCTTATCATAGCCTTCATCCAAATCTTCGGCGTTGTCGGTACTGCCATGGTGAGGAGTTTGGCCTGTTTTCCACGTGTTGCCAAATGACCCTGAATACGCAGCAACGACCGACTCTGATTCGTGCCTACGTATACTTGGCCTTCTTAGCTGCTCTCCTCATCACGACGGCGGGATTTATCTC
Source organism: Tricholoma furcatifolium (assembly GCA_018854895.1). NCBI lineage: Eukaryota > Fungi > Basidiomycota > Agaricomycetes > Agaricales > Tricholomataceae > Tricholoma > Tricholoma furcatifolium. The sequence continues at coordinate 23,898 of JABAJV010008696.1, forward strand.
GGGCATTGAGTACTTCTTGCTTGCAGCACGTCATCATTCTTCTCTGTCCGTTTCTTTCATAACTAACTTTCACATCGTAAATAGGAGGACATCATTAGCGAATGTGTCACTCTCGCTGTTAGCGGCAGCTGGATTTCCAAGTCTATTTTCGTAAGCTGCCTCCTCATCGTGGCTTACATCTCAAGTAATTTCTACATTAGCGAGGCCAGTTCCGCCACGGGGAGATACCGAGCACGAAAGTCGCACAACAACGTACGACTTTTACGTCTCTGACCACTTCTACCACAGTTGAATAACTCAATCTATAGAATGCCAAACAGCTTGGACGCATGGCTCCCTCTCTCAAGTCCTCGGGATCTTCATATTCTCCGTCCTCCCAGCACTTCTCTTCTTTTTCCTCGTCTACACTTACTACCGCCAGACCATCGATCCCTCGCACCCTGCCTGCCTCAACATGAAGAACAACGAGGCGTTGTATGTGCGTATGGAAGCCTGCCCTAATCCCAGTCCGATCTACAACGGGAATGTACGGCAGAATCAGAGCCGAAATGGGAGTCGAGGCGGAGTAACCCAACCTATTCGGGCGAGGACACCTCGTCCGACTCAGGACGACGGTGCAGGCGCCCCTCTGTTACGGGTATCCCCCATGATGCGGACGACGGATAGCCGTGACGCGTATGGTGTGTCGCCGGGCCCGCCGAGCTATGCGCCCCAACGCCCTACGACCTATGGGTATGGGAACGTGTGGTTTGGAGGTGAGAGGGGATAAGAGTTAGGCTTACTCTTGTACGTATCTAAGATCATATCTATTTGGATTTGAAAAGGAGAGGTCAGAACTAGAAGCAAATTTGTCGCACAAACTTGTTCTATCGCCCACTCCGTCACAGCATAGCATCATCTTTCAGATTGAAAATTAATGTGCTGGGTTTTATGGTGATTATTGTCTAATGCATTTCCAATCATATGTACGTGTGATTGAATATTTGCTCTGCTACAACAGGCTACAACCCTTCCAATGAACACATCTCCACGCGCTGACATCGTACCTGCCCCCACAAAGATTTGACCGAACAACCCAGGACGAACCCTGCAAATTAGTTAGTTAAACCGATGTGTATCGTTTGAAGGTCCTGATCTGTTGTAACGGGGTTGTAACCCCTTGCCTCATATGCTGTCTCGCTTGAGACGACAAGCTTAAGTTTCGTGTCTGCTAGAACGGGAACTGTGATTCAATACTTTGTCACTCTCTTTGGATCTGCTTTAGATACTTTTTCCGATTAATACATCAGTCATGATCAGGATCAGAGATAATCTAATCTATTGTTTGTTCGGAACATAATTGTTTCTTTCTGTTCTCTTTTCGTTGAAGCTACCATCCTATCCAGTTATTACCTTTCACGTCGTCGGAAACGATTTGGCTGATGTCCTTGTTTCATTCACTTACAATGGTCGCGACTTACAGGCGCATGCGGCCAAAAGGTCGCTTTGTATATTTCTGTGGGCATAGAAACCAATTCTTATATTCCTTGTCTTCCTCGTCATTTACAAGCGTCTGATGTGGTTACTTTGTTCGCGGTTAACTGTTAAAAACATGGAATCGGTGGGACTGCAGCATAATCCCTTAAAGTGTTAACCAGTACGTTCAAACTCTTGCGAAACCTCTGGTCTGAACTGAACCACTATACAGGCACATGTTTAAAAGATTAAGAAATCGTCTGCGACGAGGTCTTCATATACGACGAACTATGGCCAACCGCACTTCTGGAGAACATAATCACGCGATTGCTTCACCAACCCGAGCACCGGCCACCATAATTCCACTCGATGACGCCCCTAGGCCTACCAACCAACCAGCAACCACTCAATCTAACATCCAACCCGAAGTAGCATCCCACGAAATGTCTCCAGCAGTTTTGAACGTTCTAGCTCCCGCAGAACAACATGATGCTACTGCTCTAGGTTCTGGAACACTATCTTACATCGACGACTCGGAATTTCCCATCAGCGTTGCATTGGAAAGTCCAGCTGTTGATCCTGGGCCATCAATGTTGGGCCTCTCCAATATGAGCTCACGACCACCCATGGCACATCATGCGTACCGGACTATTCCTCTTCCTACGGTCGATTCTCCCGAGCAAGAAACGACTAGTACTGCAAGCCCACAGACAGTGGTGGTGGAGGGTTTGGGGTTGTCTGTCGAAGCCGAACCGCAATCACAATCGCCTCAGA
>JABAJV010008697.1:8304-25988 GCA_018854895.1 Tricholoma furcatifolium
GAGGTCAGCATACATTACAACCTTGAGTGGACTGAAGCAGTATTGCCTCAAACAGACCTGATTGATCACACACTCAAGACCTATAGCGCATGCATATGCCACGCATGCCCCGCAACAGCACGCAAGGGCACGCATGCCACGCATTTTCCTATAGGCCCTGTCGCCCACACTTGATCTGCATTTAAACGCACCACTTCAAGCTGTATTTCTTCACCCAAACTCTCCCAGTCTCAAATTCTCGCTACATGTTCCCTTTTGCTAAAGATAATCTCACCAAAATTGGCATATTTTCGCGCATGCGGCGCGAAACACATAAATGCATTCAGGATCCTCTTTCGTCCCTCCCGAAGGCTAAGGATGCCTTGTCTTCAAGTTATATCGAGCTGTTAATGTATAATTGCTACATGGAGGAGCGACAGTTTCAACAATCTCTAATTCGTATCAATGAGTAGGTCTTTCCATCAGTGGAATTTTTTTCTCACTCAATTGGACTCAGCGTAAAAGCTGAGGTCTTAAAATTGTCGCGAGGCATCCTCAAGGGCTCGTCTAAAGAGAAGGCTGAGCAGGACATTTCACAGTGGCTGGCAGAAATCGCACAACAAGCCAGGCTTGCCAAAGAAGATGTAGAAGTGGGTTTTCAATTGCTTTGTTGGCGTTCAATACTGAATGAAATCATTGCTACTTGTTAGGGAACTTCCATAGCCGCTCGCGAAGAGAACCCGGTACCTGTTGTCAGTGAAGAAGATGAGAGGCACCGCAACCAAGCAATTATAGAGGACTTTAAGTTAATCTGGAACCTGCCTGAATCAGGCTCGAAGCCTGTCGCTCGCAAAAAAGGTATAATCTATCCTTGATATGAACTTGTTTATAGTGATGTAGCTTCTTTCTCAGCAGTGTCTGTCACTAGTAAGGGTGTTCGGGATCCTGAGAAGGTTCTTCAAAATCTTGCCGATTGTCTAGCCAAGTCAGGCGCCTTAAAGGTGAAAGTTTTGTGCGCGCATCTCAAAGCTTGTGGGAAAACGGCCCAGACGATTCTGGACATCTTCCAGTTGGTATGTCCTTTTGTAATCATGCATCGGATATGTTTATTTGAACCCAATGTTTATAGATGTTATACTACGTGCCGAACATGGACAGATATCTTAGTCTAAGTCTCATCACAATAGTTCGAGATATCTCAAGAAAAACAGGCCTTTTCCCCATCCCATTTGTTTTCGAGGGATTGGACTTCGTCGGCGAGCTTGGGCCTGATCAAAGAACATATTACGGGGGAAATGGAGACATCCACATAGGTATTTACCAGGAAAGGTTGGTTTGTGTCAAGATGCTGAGATACAACGACCAAAAGGTGTGTCGATTCTGAATTATATATATCTTCATGTGGTTGTTAAAATGTCTGCTTAGGCGCTTGGCCGCGAAGTGGTACTGTGGGGGCAGATTTCACACCCAAATCTCCTTCCATTTTATGGCATCTGTGATGTCGATCTCCAATCATCTCCCAAGAAACAAACATGCCTCGTGTCCCCATGGGCAAAAAATGGAACGATTCTCGACTTTTTGCAGAGTGCAGTGAACGCAGGGAGTCCCATTCCAATGTTAACCCGCTTTCGACTGGTAACGAAATAGTTATGTTTTCTGTTGGCCTCGATTGATTATGTATATATCATTCAGTGCTCCGATATCGTGGCAGGCCTCAAATACCTGCACGAAACTGGTCTAATGCATGGAGATTTGAAAGAGGTACGATCTCTCTATCATTGTACGGTCGAATGGAATAACACAACCTGTATAGGGCAACATTCTTATCGACAGGTCATACAGGGCGTATCTTGCGGACTTCGGTCACGCTTCAGTTGATCAAACTAACCTTGCTTTAAGTCAACATCTCTCAACTTCATTCGGTGGGACCAAAGGGTACTTAGCGCCTGAGGTTGTGTTGTGTAAGGGGAACAATACGAACGCGATTGACATTTTTTGTTTTGGCTTACTGTGCTGGGAGGTACGATCGAACTCGTCAGTTTTGCATCGCTGTTACCTACAATCGCCTGGTTTTAGATCTTCGCTGGTCGTAGGCTCGCTCCAGACGATATGCTGGTGTCTCGTACAGTGAGTGATTGAATATCATTGCAAAACTGGATTGCTTTAACCACCCTATCCCAGTTCCACGACAGTTTCAGTGGAAGGAAGAATTCGGACTTCATTGAAAATGCAATTGTAGAAGGCTATCGGCCTCGGCTGCTGCCCTATTTCCCAGCTGACCTACGCCAACTCATGACTGACTGTTGGGAACAGGAGCCGGCTGAACGCCCGACAACATTTACCCTTGCTGAACGTCTGACTCAAATGTTAGGGCCCGTGCAGGATGATAGAAAGATAGGAGAGTGGCAGGGAAAGCAAATGGAAGGTATGGCGCCGATACGAGAGCGGGTACGAAGAGGCGAAGCCCCACTCACATCGAAAGCACTCGAAGAGATGAAGGAGGTCCTTGAAGCACTGGGGGTGTCAGTGAAGGCTTGATGCCAATTAGTTGGGTGCGTTTTGCAGTCTCGCATATGCGGTAACGGGCTGGTAACCAGATGAGCCGGGCGCCCGCGTCACCTCCTCATATTTATAATGTTTGAACCTTGCTAACATTTTCTATAATTCTGCGTATCAGATGACAATAGCTTGAATAAACATGACCCATTCAAGTAACCTAAACGGCCAAAATAGTACTGGTGGTATCAAAAGTGGTAGATTCGAACATTCGTCCTGGAAGTTGTTTGCACCAGCGCGTTTGTTTTGGGAAAGTGTGTGTTGGAACCGGTAATGTGCTTGTTACGATTCCCTGTCTGTTAAGCAATGGGGACGAGAATTCTTAGGGCAGTCAAAGTTTGATAAGATGAAGATAAGATAGTGATCATTCAGGAAGTCATCATAGGCCCGGGTTTACCGAACGCAGGTTCTAATAGGCTTATTTCCTGCTCCTCCCACACGTATTCCAGCTACTCCCACGTCACCTCATAACACCCAGCCACTCTACCACCTGCACTCTTCACCCCTTCCTCCGCTTCCTAGCTCATTCTCGTCTTCCTAGCCCACAAAACTGCACCATTCCCCCCCTACGACTCGATTTCTGACATACGACGTTCTTTTCGCTGCACTTCCGCCACTTTCACGCACACCCCGTGCTGCTATCTTTCCTGAAAATGTACAAGCTACTCCTGCTCTCCTACACCTGCGTCTAAACTTTCTCGTCTCTGGGCCGTCGACAACTACCCCATCCTCCGCTACGTACTTCCTTCGCCTCTTCGTCCCCTCTGCCACCTTGCCTACGCTTGCCATTCTGTCACATCTTAGTTTTGCTGAACCGCAAACCCAGTCCCCAACTTCCGCTACCGCTAAGCCACGACCTGTGAGCTCAGGTAGACATCAGCCACCACTAAGACGAAGTGCTGAACCAGGGATCATGCCACCACGCCGTACTAGAACCCCTGACTACTCTTACGAGGAATTAGACGTTGGATTCACTCAGACTTCACGATACTCGCATGTCATTTCGTTCTATTACCCAAGCGTAGATCCAATGGCCCGCGTCGGCATGCACTGGCATGTTGTCGTATCTCTCACAGGGCCGAACGACATAGTGGCGAAGATAAACCACGTCAACGCAGCCGTGTCCGATATCCCAGCACGCAAGCTCGACCCCTTGTCTCAACGGATTATAAAATCTTTGGCACAGAGTTTAGACCATGTGTAAAACATGTGGATAGAAGTTCCTGGTGTAGCTTGATACAGAAAGAAGGACACTGGTTTGAGCTGGATGCCAGAGCGAGAACCATCGTTACGACAAAGTATCCTGTCCACCTGCACCCCCTCCTTCAACGAGTCAGGAACCACCTCTCATTCGCCAATATCTTCGTGTGGACCGCGATATGGAATGATACGCGGCACATACCTGATATACCGCTCAAGGTCTCTTTCTTGCGCATATACGATGGTTTCAAGCCCGGTAATCCCAATCGTGCGCTGTTGAATCCCATTGAGCATGTCGGTGTGGGTGTGGTGAATTAAAGGCGCGACGACTGTGCATGCGCTGCCGGAAACAGTGCATAGGGCCAGTAACATGGACGAGAACATACAAGTCGAAATCAAGTCTCGTCCAAGCCTCGTCTAAGCCTGGCCCTCCCCACGCAGCGCCCTCGTCCTTCTGGCAAAACCTTCCTCACACACCGGTCCCTTAACACCTGCACCAGCGGGCTGGATTCCGACTCCATCACCTGCTTTTTGATAGGCTCTTTCCGATTCTTGGATGCACTTCTAGATCCTCACTGCGAGATCGACCTGGACAGGGACCTGGGCTGTTGGTGTTGGTAATAGAGTCTTTCGAGCATACGGGTGGTATCACCTCCCGTCTGCAGTATACGTTGCAAGCCGCACCCTCTCTTCTCGCCGCGGTCTCGCTACGACAATGACGATGACGACAGGGACGAGGAGGAGCTGTCGAGCGTGTTGGGTGTGACACTGGAGGTAAGTAACGTTTCTTCACTACGTATATCGTCCCATTAGTAACCACACAGGCCTCGACACATCAAGATACAAGCTCTCGTCGCTAGCACTGGCGGACCCACTGGCGATATTAGTATTAAATATGCTGCGACTGCATTGAACTACGACTGCCCCATCCTCCTTCCATGATGTCAGATTCATTACTCACCCCCGCGACCCACAGTAGATCCCAACGACCACGAGACGCCGCAAGATATGTGGGAACGTGATGATTTAAGGATATGCACCCCTAGGGAAGGGGAGAGAGCGGTTTGCCTATGGTTTGATATATGTTTTTAGTATCCTGGATTTAATATCAGATGCTTTGCTTAGGACATAGTACGTATGTTCGTTGGGAATGATATAGATGGATGGATGTTTCGGCCTCGGCTGCGGCAGCTAGGAAGAGCATTGAGGTTCGGGAAGTCCTTGGTGCTTGTTCTGTGTTTTGCTCGATGAAGAAGCTGGGATGCCGAACTCAATACTTCCTTGACAAAATTTTTCTCAGGTTGTTATGGTACGACTCTTGCATCAGTTCTTACACTGGCGCAACGCCCAATTGCGAACCTAACAATTACCGCAGAAGTGATGGCGAAAGAGAATAGATAGATTCAAGATACATACGAGTTTTGTCCAAGTCTGTTCAAGTTCTAACGTTGCGCTTCGCTCTTTATAGTCTCCCCTATGGCACGTACATTCAGCCTTGCTATCATCTCGTCTTTGATCTCCTTTTTGCCGTGGCATGCTCATACACACGGTGTGCTCGGTCTCGAAGAGACGTAGCGGGTTGGTTGGAAACCTCCTCCAAATCCTCACTCTCTGTCAATCGCCACTGCCACAGACTATCAGTACCCCGCTGAGTCAAGTTACGCTCTGCCATATCCACTGAGCGCTCGTGGGAGAGATATTTCAAAAGGTCAAAAAGCTGCCCCCGAATATCACCGGAAATGGGAATTTTCTGGTTCTTAGGCAAGCCTTGTTCCCATGCCAGAATGTTTTGCAGCGCTCCAACCAGGAAGACTTGACACCCTTCTGACATGGATGGGCTAGAGGATGAGATAGGAAGATACATGCCGGTCTTCAGCTGCTTATTTATGGTAGACCAATCCCAAGTTCTGACTTCGGGACTATATGCCTTCAATGTGGTTACAAGGTCCAGCAGCCCCACAGTTGATCCTTTATCTTCCATAATTGCTTCCAACATTGACACAACAAAGCTCAATGGACCCTCGACTAGCGTATTAGTCAGTTGCCATGATAAGTCGCTGTCCAGTGGCGTTTGGGGTGGCATTTCGATACGGATAGTGACGGCCCCGGTGGGCGGTGATGCATGTAGTACATCGAGTAAGGCTGATATTGGCTGAAGCTCTCGGCGTAAATGTGGGTCGATGAGCTTGGTGAGGTTCACAGGCGGAAATTTTCCTGGAGTATCCGTAGAAAATGGCCAGAATGCCCTTGTTCCAGAATGGAACGTCGGGCGCGAAGAAACTTTCTCTGTAAGAGGAAACCAAGTTTCATAACTAGATAGGACTGGAGGCCCAAGTGGGTGGGATCGACGCTTCTTATGCGCAATGTCGGATCCCAGTATCAAGTCAGGAAGTTCAGGGTAGACTCGATGATGGCGCAGGTGCGCAAGTACCTGATGAGCATATATGTTTAGCTCAAACGCCCCAGATGAGTCCAGAACGCCTTCATACGATATGCGAAGTACAAGCGGCGGTAATGAATAATACCATGAGAGAAATGGGATGTGACATGGTTCTGAAAGGATTATCTGATGCATCTCCTTGAACCAATGAATCAGAATAATGGCCTTAGATTCCACAACGCCGAAGTAGACCTTGAGCAAGAATGCTATATCCTCCTTATGGTCGATTAAAATATCCCGAGGTTCCTGTAATACACCTTCAAGAATATGTCGCATGTCATTGATATCTCTTATGGCTTGGTCAGCCATTTTTGAGAGGTCACGAAACCTGCTATTTAAATGGCGCTGCATCCTAGAGATCTGCCATAGAAGAGAACGGCGCCGAAGCAACACCTCTAAACATACAGCTTGAGTGATCAGCCTTCGATGTTGAAAGCTATCCCGCCACGGTGTATATTTTTTTACTATCTTGTTAAGTTCGATATTGTGCGGTGCACCCGCATTGACGAGACCGGGTATAGATGAAATAGCCAACAGGGATTCAATACAAAGTATTATTGACTCATACTTGTATGGATCACGAGCAATGCAGCTCTTCAACAGATGAACAATGCGGGATTCGAGATCCTGGGCCATCCTGGCACCCTTCGAGTGGAACATTCTCCACGAAATACGTCCATCTTCAGAACTAAGAAGTTCCGGAATGCTGCGCATAAACTCTTCCAATTTAAGGGCGCCGATTGTCCTGTCAGTCGTCTTTTGGTAGAGCCAGACAATTGCCTCCATTCTTTGATGAAGAGAAATAGCGAAGGGGGGTGATACTAGGCTGCCTTCGCGAGCTTCTGACAGGCTCTTTGGTTCTGCTGGCCCAATGACCTGGTCGGAACGTTGATGTATCACATGCCAAAGAAGAGACGAAAGAGGTGTTTGATAAGGAGCGAAATTATCAACAAGAGGTGCCATGGTCGCTATACCATACAAAATCGTGGAGGAGATGATAACAGCTACCACGGCCGATGCTGTAGACACACTGACGCTCCATAAGAATGCGCATAGGCCTGCAAAGAAAAGGAATACAGAGAGGTGTAGAAGTGTTGGAATCATCTCGACTACGTCATTCAGTTTCCACTTCACACTCCCAGAAAATAAGATTCCTCGAATGGTGGCACGGCTCTGAGGTTGATTCGTTTGGCGTATCCTTTGTAAATAGTCCCTGATCCATTTTTGAACTAGTGTGGCGTACAAGGCTGCCGCGAGACTGAACGTAAGGCTAAGAAACCATAAAACATTGATCAAGGTTGCTGAAGCTGATTGCTCTGATGTGGTGGTGGGTAGAGCGGTTGGAAGTTGAATGACCGATGTATTCAGAGATGCAGAAACTATCTGCACAGCCAAGATTTGAGACAGCAATTCCTGTGCGCTGATACCAGGATTTTCTAGACGTTTACAGCTATCGAGAAGGAAGGCTGTAACCATCGCTGAAAAAAGACCTGCCTGTAATTGCAAGACTAATTAACGCAATGCCACGGAGAAGTAAAAAAGTGTGCTCACAAAAATGAGAGTACTGTCCATATCAGCCTTCCAGGTTTCCATGATATCTGTGTCATATTTTTCTGCCTCGGTCACATAAACTGACCAAAAATCTTGAGCTTGTTCATCATGGCCACGATCTTGAAGAGCATATGTCGGTCAGCCTATTCCAAAGACAATTGACAGTGTTCAACGAACCTGATGTCGCCATTGTTAACTTGAGAGTCAAGATGGTTGAGGAGATTGCTAACCAAGGTCAGTTGTTGGTTGGAGAAAGAAGAGAAAAGATATGGTTGACACAGCGATTCGTTCGTGTTCTGAGCATTTGAAATGCAATATTAGTCAAGGCGCCTATACTTAAGACTTGTTTGCCAAAGACAATGTGGTCGCGGGTCTAGACTGAAATGAGTGGCTGTGCAGCTGTGTGCATTTGTCTTCCGAGTCTTCGTGGTCAAGTCCTCCAGTGTGCAACCTATTCACTGATCTTTTTGTAGTGTATATGTATATCTATCCCGACACTGACAGGTGCAGCGAGTAAATGCTTGTTCTTACTGCCTCCTGCTCAGTGGTCAGGCAATGCAGGGCTATAAATGGCAAATTATGACAAGAGCTGAACGTGGAACTGGGTTTTGCAATCGCATGAAATCTTTTTGCAAAATTCATGTTGCGGACAGCAGGATTGGACTGTAACTGTAAGGATACGTACTTAGGTGGTGGCAGGAAGCTTGGAGTTAGAAGTTTGGTTGCCAGTACATAACACGGGAATCACCGTTTCAAAGTGGCATCAATATCAGGGACGGGGCCTTGGGGGTATCCAAAGCCAGAAAGTTTGCCCTTAACTTTCTGCAGCTCGCTGGACGGTCTGTAGCTATAGGCTGTGGTCTTTATCCTTTGTCGTCGTCGCTGTCACTTCCGTTGACCTCGCCATAAATGTCAGTGACCGTGCATCTTTGTCACCACATAGTTCCGGTATTCACTTGCAGACAACAGGACATCTAGAGGCCAACCGATACCCGGAAACCTCAAAGAGCGCATCGCCGCCCTCGAACAGCGTTCAAACGCTACCAGGCCCACCTCACCATCTATCCAACCCTCTACACCTACGCCCCTCTCTGCTGGGTCGGGTTCAAACTCCAGTCCCAATGCCCCAGCCCTACGCGATAAAATCGCTCGCTTCGAGAAAAAGGGCGGTGTACCAGTACCCAGAGGTAGTTTTGGTCTCGGCGCGCCACCAATTGCGGAGAATGCGCCGCTCAAGAGGCGCGGGGAGTTGTACGGCAATCGTATGCCCAGTGTAGGCACTGTGAGCAGGTCGGCGTCACCGAGTCCTTATGTAGATGGAGGAAGATACGCATCGATGCCTTTATCCATGACGGGGACAGATGGGATGTTGGACGGCGGGGAGTACACGAGCTCGCCTACTTCTCCGAGTTCGGATTCCTTGTCGGGCATTACACCGCAGCATACGGGTTCATACCCAAGTGGCGCGATTACACCTCAGTATACGGGTTCAGCTTTGATGCCTCAGTATACTGGGTCTGGGAACAAGGAGATTGTGCGTGGGACAGCCTTTGCGACGGCGCTTGAGCTGGCAAAGAAGGCGGAGGCAGAGGCTACTTCTACTGCTCTGGCTGCTTCCATCCGTGGAGCTTCGCCCGTACCTCCGTCTGCTCAGGCTTCAGAGCCCCCATCCCCCGCAACTGCGGATGGCGCGAGTCCGTCGACAATCGTCAATGAGATTCAGCCTGCAGATACACCCATTGCTGACGAGAGGAAGACTCCCGATGCGACATCTAATGTGGATGTTGTGGATGTGGATTCAAAGTCCAAGTCCGGCCCCGCACGACCCACACTTGATACATTAGAATCCAGTGATGCTCCAGTATCCCCTGCTCTTCCATCGACTCCATCGATTGTCCTCTCGCCCTCTGATGAAGCCCAGAAACTACATGTTCCAACTGAAGTCACGACAGTCGTAGAGAGCTCAGATGCGACTATCCCTGCTATTATCGAACCACCGGCTACGTCTCCAATTATCACTATCGACCGTACTGAGCCAACAACTGCCGCAGCCTCCCGCATCGCCAATTCATCGCCGACAACACCATCGATTTCCCAAACCGATCCTCTCAAACTTGCCCAAGGTACCGAACATTCTCCAACATCAGCTTCAACAGATGGTGCGTCCTCCCCACTCGGTCCCTTCTCCCTAGGAAACGCAGTACAAGACCTCGGCAAAGTCGTCGCGAATATCCAGGGCATGTTCCCAGGCCAGATATCCCCCGTCGCTGCGCCCCCGTCGTTCCGTCCATTCGTGATGGATGCGCCTGCGACCGCAGGGCCAGTAATGGGAGGTGCCTCAAGGGATGCTCCCTCATCCCTGAAAGACAAGAAATCGATATCCATACCAGGCCATCTACAACTCGACAACGCAAACGGAGGGCTTCGTGTACCAGACTCTGCCCCCGCAGCAGCCGCAGGCATCGGTGGTGGCCCCATACCCCGCATACCCCGCCAACCAGCGACGTCCACCGTCTCTTCTCTATCCATTTTTAGCCCTGGCTCTGATGGTGGCCCCAGCCCCACCGCCAACCTCGCAGATACGCTTGCGCTTCCCCTCTCGCCGCCCCGAGCTGGAGCGGGAGTACGCCCAGTCAGCATGATCGAGACCAGCCCGAGCCACGTCGCCGTTGCACAGCGTGTGATGCCTGCTACGTCGCGTGGGGTGCCTGTTCATCTCCCCGGAGGTGCTCCAAATAATGACAATAGCAACAAGTACGAGCACTTTCCTCCTACACCCGATGCGTCCGAGTTTGGTGTCGTCACTATGGGGCATGGGCACGGCCAAGGACACAAAGCGTCGCACTCGGTGTCCGGGACGGGCTCGTTCTCGGCTGTCGTTCATCGCAAGGTAACTGAAGTCCCTTCGTCAACTTCGTCTTCGTACTTGAATTTCTATTCCGCGTCATCGGCTCCTCAAGGTGCTCAGAAAGGGGATGCGGCGGCAGCTCAACAACACGTGGATATGCCTCTGAGTCCTGGGTTCGGAGAGCTGGCGACGTTGTTGCACGAGGCAGCGCTTCTGGAGCTCACGTTGGAGCAAGGTGATTTGCCTGGCGAGAAAGAGAAAGCTGCGCAGAAAGGGAAGGAGGATCAAGCAGAGGAAAAGACGGCGAAGGAGGACGATAAAGCGAAAGAGGAGAGAGAGAAACAAGAAGCAGTTGCTGCTCGCGCGAAAGTCGAAGAAGAACAAAAGAAACACGCGACTGCGGCGAAGGCGCGCGCGAAGCAGGAGACAACGACCGAGAGCACGGCGAAGAGCTCGTTCCGAAACCCGCTGCTGAGAAGCAAGTCGCACAAGAGAGACACATCGATCGACAGCGAGGCGCCCAAGGATCGGGAACCTGCACGCTCGAAATCAGTTTTGCTCCCCTTCCGACCTTTGCCCCAGACGCCAACTTCGGCTTCCATTCCCACTTCGTCGCAAGCACAAGCGCAGGCACAAGCTCAGGCCCAGGCCCAGTCAAAGAACTCTTCCACTCCCATTCTGCCGTCCCTGGGTGTTGGAACTGACACTCCATCGATACCTGAAAAAGAGGTTCTTGGGTCTCCGACTTCAGAAGGGACTACGACTCCGCAACAGATGTCACCCAAGTCCTCAGTCGCGAACCAGACGTCGCCTAAATCATCACGCTACTTCTCTTCCCTACGCCGCTTTGCGAGTTCGTCCAAGACGTCACTTGTGAGTGCGTCGCAGCCGCGGGATAGCGTTTCTGCGTCGTCAGAGATGTCGTCAGAGGATTGGGTAGGAATATCGACGCCACCTGGGAACCATGCTGAGGGTAACGCAGCTGGTGGTGGAGGTGTACTTGGGTGGCCGACATCATCGCCGAAGAAGAGCCCAAACCCTAGCGTGGGAAGGGCAGCCTCGTTTACGGATAAGATTTTCAATAGAGGCAGGAAAAGCTCGACGGTGTCAAATGGAAGCAGTGTGAATAGTGCGTATGATACTATTGGTAAGTAATCGTTTACTTTCGTGACTCGGATGGGTTTTCTGAAGAAATGTCTTGTTCTTGCAGATCGTATGACTAAATCTTCGGCTGCAAAATCTGCAGCGTCACTCATCCCGCCACTCGACCCTGTTTCCTATCAGCTCGATGTCCCCATCGTTGGTGGTGAAACAGACCAACGTTTACCCACACCAGAGCTCGTATCACCACGACGCTCTGCATCTCTCTACGTCCCCTCATCCTCGCAGTTTCCACCGGTTTATTCTGCCCGCCCGACGAGCTCGTTTTACAGTTCCCTTCCTGCTGCATTGTCAGAAACCTCAGCTGCTCCTTCGCGGACATTGGATTCCGTAGATGAGGATAAGCTCACCAGCCCGAATTTCGCTAATGGAGGGGGGCAGAACCATGGAATGGACACTTTGTTTTCTGTTAAACCTACGAGTCCACTTTATGCCCCAGCTCCTCAAGTCGAAGTGCATCAGCCGGCTCAAAACGCCAATACCCAGAACCAGGCACAACCACAAAGTCTTGACGCTGCCCTGTTCTCAGTGAAACCCACGAGCCCCATATACACACCTCACCATGCGGCATTCGGCATGCGCTCCGAAGAGACTATCACTGATTCTCCTTTGCTCCCAAGTCCCGGGAAGGACGCCCACGCCAACACTGACCGCGCGTCTTGGCTTTCCGACGTATCCATGGACTCCTCAGCTGGCTCAATCCCGTCGCCTTTCTTCGATTCATTCCCGGCTGTCCCAGAGGAGATGCCCCTTCCCCCCGCATTGCCTGGTCGTCAGCGCACCTTCAATAATAAGAACCCGACGCTTCCCCAGCCGCCAGCGACGCCGTCGTTCTTTGAGACCGCTCCGCCGCTCTCGTCGGCGGCAGTAGGGGCAGAATTTACAACGGGCCCAAGGAGTGCGACGTTGCCCAGGGACCACCGACGGTCTTAAATGGATGTTTAGGAATCTTTTGAGGTAGTGTGTAGAGAGGGACTAGACCCTTGTTTGTTGACGTTGTCTGTTTTTCTGTCCCCTTCCTTTCGTTAATGCTTTCCTTGGGATGATATACCTTTCGCAAACCACGCTGTGCCCTATTACACTCGTGTCCACATTCTCTCTGACACCCACATAAATTCTTTCCGTTTACTTTTTTCCTTTGATATGGTACCGGTTTTTTTTACCCCTCTTACATACATGCGATGCTAGTTAGTAGGTTTCAAAATAATATGATATCAGATGTACCATATATCCAAATCTTTGCACTGCTGGATACAAGTTTGAACTTCGAATTTATGATGCATGATGGTCTACTTGATATGCAAGTGTCTTTTGCTCACATAGCTCGACATGATTATCCCGACCCATGCTTCCAGCATGGTTCTCAGTTACAGGACATACTTTCTCGGGCTGCTTAAATCTCCAGGACTCTCAAGGTCAAGCAGTCGCTCAATACTCAAATCGAGACAGCTAGATGAGCACCTTGCAGGATAGCCGACACGAGGCCTAGGAAACACGGTTTCTGCGACTGACAGTAGCACGAGACACATTTATAGCGCATGGTAATGCTATTATCCATTTCATCAATAATAGTACATGTATCGTATATCCAAAGCAAAAACATATCCCGTACATATCTGTCTAGATTTTCTTGGCTTATCTGTCGTCAGTTTATCGTAAACGGATGAGTTGAATATTCAGGATGGGTGGGGAGCCGATGAACGGCAAACGGCGAATCATGAGTCCTAGAACGAAGAATAGGAAGTAGAGTCGCCGTGGGGTGAAGTGATGTCGGTAGCGGGTAAGCGTTAACCAGTACCAGTCGTACGCCCGCGCTCGGAAGCGGAAAAAGTAAGCAAGAATGTGCTGCAAGAGCCAGTCTGCCACCATGAAGGATTTAGAGGAAGGTCGGCATATGGCCTCGACTGTTGGTTCTAGTACCTTCCGCGTCTGCGTGAAGAAAACCTTAGCTTCTTTTTCAGAGATGTTACGTATACTGTAGTAGTTTCCTGATGAGAATTACGTGAGTATGAATGTTGGGTGTTACAGGCAGAATAGGGCACCTCTTGGTACAGCAAAGACACCGCCTGCGGAAACTGCGTACGATGTTTGGTGAATCAGAACCTCCACGGCTCCTTCCAGAACAATGAAGACCTTAAGGAAGAAAGTCGTAGTCGTATGAGTAGCGTGGAAATGGAAGGCAAACCTATGACTCACATAGGTATTATCCTTGACATTCTTTCGTCTCTTCTCCCCATTGACATTCAGGTAGACGAACCCAGAGGCGACATGATCAGAATAACCCAGGGTACGCTGAAAAGCCCATCCATCATTGTTGTAGGGTATGTTAGGTGATGAGTATGACATCTTCGCTGGAAATACGACAACTAAGACAATGCAAGGTCGTGGTCATTCACGCTGAAATTAAAGCAATGACACGCTTCTGCTCACCCTGTTCTTTTTGTGGTGCATAATCAACGACGACTCCGTGCCATGGTTGATGTGCATCATCTTTGGTCTTCGTCGTCTTGCTTGAGACTTTCAAAGTCACTGGCGCTCCGGGCTGCGTACGGGGCAGGGAGACGCCATTTATACCGACCCCAGTGGGACCTGGTTTGGGCGGTACTTGCTGTTCAGAAGGTGCTGAAAGTATTTCGTTTGATTGAGTTGACTCTAGGGGCAAAAGTTCAGATAAAGGCGCCTCAAGGGAAGTTGGCGTCTCCAAGGCGGTCACTGTCGGGCTATCGCAAGAACTTGAGCTTGAATCGTCTTCTGGTGGTTCTGAGTTGGGAGTAGATAATGTTATAACAGGGATAGTGCTAGGACCGGCAGTTTGTTCAGCCATGCCTAGTGAAAGAAAGTGTTACACGAGTATAGTACAGAAACAAATACAAGAGACTGCGAAACCAATTGACTTGACACGAGTTTGCCAAACATTCATCAAGATCCCGTGATCAACTACTCTCAAGCTTAACCTTTCATCATGCTGCATGCATTGAACAACTTCAAAGTCACGCAAGTCCCTTCTCAAACCATCCATGGCTCTGTATTTGACGAAGGAGCTGTCTTTAGAATACTCTTTCGGATGATCTACTCTACACCATATATTCCTTGCAAAAATCGCGTAGAGGCTTTTTGAGAACTTGACATTTGCCAGGATTGTCACTCTCTCAAGCGCATCCAACCGTAGGGAGCCCGAAAGGCTTGGGCCAAATTTTAGTATTGTCGTGAGACGGCTCAATGGTTACCAGGACGAAAGAACATTGCGTATGGAACAAATCTTCATCTCTGGGAGGCTTCCCATTGCACGAGCAAAGTTCGAATCCTCCGCGACCGGCAGATTATCTAAGACATCTATTCCGTAAAGATGTAGACTGCTGTGCAGTTGTCTATCTTTCGGGTTTCCCGGAGTTCTCTTGGCACATGGTGCCTAGCACTACGCGCAAAATGGGTACCTGGCTTGAGCGCTGACGCACGATGCGAACTGATTGATTGTTGGGAGTTTTCACAATAAAAGGTCACTCAAGCCTTGGCGGAACCACGCCCTTAACGATCTGCAGAGCATGAAGGTTCCTTTCCCAAGTACGCGTTGAAATCTCACCTTGCAACCTAACCATAGAAAGCTGACATCTTGCAAAGCGGCCATTGTAGGCACGGTCGCCCTCTCTGGCGTGGTACAAACGGTCGCACAAATAATCCGAGCCACAGTAGTTGCAGAGGCAGTTACTCCCATTGCTACTGGCGCAAACGGCGAGGTAACATTCTCAGTGGAGGAAGTTGCGTATTATGTTTCCGCCAAGAAGTTAAGTGGGGAGTCTACGATCGGCACCAACGCTGCGGGCTTTACCGTAGTTCAGCCCGCTGAGTATGAGGATGTGAGTATACCATACTCCACATACTATGGTAAGCTGGTCGTCTTCTACACTTGTCGTTTGTATGAGTACTAAATACATACTATCACAGCAACATTCGCAGAATATGTATCGATGGTGTCCACAAGAACGCTCGTAGAACATACTTCTTCGTCACAGCGTGAGGATAGCTCAACCTTTTCTGCGGCCACAAGTCACACAGCAACTGTAATGGCTACTGGAGGAAAGGCTGGGGACAGTAGCACGACATCGACAATAGTTCCAGGTTCCACAGGAGTCTCGGCAAATAGTGCTGGGGGCAGTGGCACGATATCTACAACAGGTCCAAGTTCTACCGGAGTCTCGACAGATAGTTCAGAGTCGGCATCGACATCAGCATCTAGTTCGACATCCCTTGAAGCTAGCTCTGTATCTTCAGTAGGGAGCTCAACAATGCCTGCATCTAGCTCCGCATCATCAGCTAACAGCTCGACGGCCACAACAAACGCTTCAATGGGCACTTCTGAATTTTTCCTTCACTCACGCGCTACGTGGGTTTTGATTTCGGTCGGGATACTTTCCGCGTGGACATTACTATTGTAATTGAATGGTACCTTGCAATTGTTGCCTGCTGCAGTGTCTGCTCAGCTTATAGTACATACATCATAAGTAACGGAGCAACTTGAATTCAATTCCAGGCTATGCAACCCCTGGGGTCGAACAGAACTGGATCGTCTGCTCTCACAGATAGTAAGTCCATGGCAGTGAAAGGAAAGGCATTCATGAATAGATGGCGTCAATGTGGACCACCACTCATTATTTTCTACAATATCTAGTTGACTACTCAGTACTCAGTACTCAGATCTGGTTCGCGAAGGTGACGTTGAACTTTCATTAAGATAATCATGCATATTAAATACACAGAAGAACGCAGTGAAAGTAAAGCTAGGCAATTAAGTGTGCGTTCTAACCAATTCAGCGACCATTCTACTTAGACAATCCAAGTTTATAGGACCAAAAAAGCCCCAGAGAGCAATCCAAATATGATTCCCAATCCAGCGCATGCTTCATTCAGGAGGCGAGAACGAGATGCTGAACCATTCGCTTTGGTCGACGTTGTACTGCTAGGCGCACCCGTCTCCACAACGGTGAAGAATGGAACGACGCTGCCAGACCATGACGTTGTTTGAGTATGGGAAGCGGACGAATCCACCAGAACTACTTCCTCTACGCATGAACCTGTGGTGGCATTGAAGGTACACTCTTCAATCACTTCATACTCGTAGCCACCGAGGATGGCAGCCGAGTTTAGACCCTGGCTATATACCAGGTGTGTTGAATCCGCTACAATGGTTGCTTGATATTCAAAGTCAGTTCAATTCGTCTCTCCAGGGTGGGAGGTTGTAAAGGAGTGTACGTACCAGGTAGAGTCATTGGGTTAACGGTAGCCAGTATTGTTGTGTAGGCCGTCTCGGTGACAACGCCGTTGACCGTGATAGCGCTGTAGTCAACTTGACCAGTCACGCTCGCAACCAGATCTTCTTGGTATGTCGTCTCTCCGTCTGCGCCAGTACCGATGGGATATATTGATGCAAGCGGTGTTGGGAACACTGGGGATTGAAATCGTTGTAGTGGCCGGAGCTGCAACGCCGTAGAGAGATTGTTGCTGCAAGTGCTATGCGAATCCAAAGATAAATAAGCATTCAGAGGGTGATACATAGGTACCCACAGGGACTTACTTGTCCCCATAGGTAAGAAAGTACTAGTAATGAAGGTAGAAGCGAATTTCATGTTTGCGAACTGAGACTGCGATGACCTGAAGACAACTCTGAAGCGATAGGGTCTGCCGGAATTGGGCTGAAGTACGACGAGGGAAGTACAAGCAGGCGAATTCGAAGAGGCATTTATAGTCTGTTAGCGCCACACGCTTCAAAGATGAAAAGTTGAAACGCCGTAATTTTGTCGGCCCTTCAATATCAATTCTAATATCACCAGTGATTAGATCACTCCACTGTGCTTTTTCGCTACTGTACGTGGGGACTGGCAATACCACCAAAGGATTTGTGCAGTTTGGCTTTGTTTGTACACCACCTAAATCTCTAATTGTCATGGTCGTTGT
>JABAJV010008698.1:0-25826 GCA_018854895.1 Tricholoma furcatifolium
TTCTCCCACATCTCTCAGCTGGTCCTGGAGATATACGCACAGCTAAGGTCTTGACGATCTCTAGGCTCATCACAACTTGCAGACCCTCTCTCAAATTACTTGTTCATCATGAAGTTCTCTTCCATCGTTGCTGCATCCTTCATCTGCAGTGCCACCCTCTCTTCCGCGCTCGTAATCCCGCGCAACGTTCTCGAACCGCACCGCGAGTCTCTCGATGAGCGCGAGGTCGAACATGAACCGCACGTTGAGCCGCCCAAGGAACCGCACGAGCTCCACGATGGACACCCAAGCCAGGGCTTGGAACATCATCCGGTAGTCACAGCCTTGAAGAAGGGTTTGGAACATGCAGCCAAATTCGTCGATACTGCGCAGGGCGGAACTGGCGATATTGGAAAAGGCTCGGCGCATCATGCTGGGATGGTTCTCAATTACTTGCATAACAACATGCTATCATCGGGTTCCGAGCAGCTGAGACGCGATTTGGAGCTTCTCACACTGCGGGATTATTACGAGGACCTGGTGCAGCGTGGGTATGATGAAGATTTTGAGGTTTTCGAGCGTAGTTTTGAGGAAGAGGTGGATGCTCGTGACTTGTATGAGTACGAATTTGAAGCGCGCGGCATTAAAGGGGAGCTCGACATCCGGGACTTTGGTGACGAGTTCTGGGAGCGCGATTTGGAGGGAGACGAGCTTGGGGCGCGCGACATTGACGAGGGTCTCGACGCCCGGGACTGGGGTGAAGAGTTGATGGAGCGCGAGTTCGATTATGAGCTCGATGCGCGCGATTTTGAGGAATATGAACTTATGGCTCGCGACATCATTGCAGAGGAGCTTGACGCCCGGGACCTTGGCGAAGAGTTGATGGAGCGCGACTTCGAAGGATATGAACACGATGCACGAGATCTTGGAGAGTTCGAACACTATACTCGTAATTTCCAAATCGATGAACTGGATTAAAATCGTACGCTTTTTTGTTTGAAAGTTATTTGATGTGCTGATGTTTTTTTATTTCAGAAATCCACCCTTGTTACATTGATAGTACAATACGGTCTTGAAAGTTCTATGTAACCGCTTTAAATTCATTGTTGTGACGTCAAATTTTGTGTGCTGAGACCCACGTTCAATAACTAGTATAGAGGGGAAGGTAATCAGACTTGCTATCCTTCTTCGGCGAAACCACTTGAAAACCTAGGCTGCACATGGCATACTTGTTGTAATAGCGTACTGCCAACGCGCCATGAAGACCTGGATATCTTCGAGCGTGCTCTCGAGGAGATGCATGCAAGAGCCTTTGATGAAGAGCTTGATGCCCGTGATTTTGATGAGCATGAGTTCGAAGCTCGCGGCCCCGAGGGGTAGCTTGACGCCCGGGAATTCGGCGATGAGTTGTGGGAACGCGATCTCGAGGAATACGAGCTTAGTGCACGCGACTTTATTGAGGAGGTCGATGCCCGGGACTTTATTGGCGACGGGCTGCTAATGGAGCGCGAGTTCGAAGACTACGAGCTCGAGGCACGCGACTTTGAAGATTTTGAACTCGACGCCCGGGCCCGTGATTTTGAGATCGATGAACTGGATTAATTGTGCGTTTCATTTGTTTGAATGCTATTTTCGCGTGCTGATATACTTTATTTTTTCAGGACTCATCATCGTGGCGTTGATAGTAGGATGTGTTATTTAGAGCTTGCCTTCAATCGTAATGCATTGTCGTGACGAAATGAGTTTGAGTTATGAGATCTATCCCACATTTAACAACTCGAAATAAGGTTACTTCGACATCCCGACACATACTTGAGGCGTCGCAAGACCGGCCGCGCAGCATTCTTAATGCCATAGGTAGTCATAATTGAAAGATAGATTATTCTGAATCATCCACATCCAGATGGTGTATCAATACAAAGTACATTGTCGCTGAATTCCTTTGCGGTATATGTCAGTGTCCAAAACCTCCGCTGCTCTCTTTTCAGTATCCAACATAGAGCGACCCCTTACTGCTCGCTAACGAAGACGGCTGCCATACCCATGCCACTGCCAATGCACATGCTGGTGACAAACACGCGAGCGCCGTACTGCCGTGCGATGTTGAGACCTGTTGCAATTTGACGGGAGCCAGCTGCGCGAACAAGTGGTATCAGCAACCATGAAGATGATGGGGTGGGGAAAGACACGTACTGCAGCCTAGCGGATGGCCAATTGCGATAGCTCCGCCGTGAACGTTGACCTTCTCCATAGGAATACCGCACACCCGTACACTGTACAGCGCCTGGCTTGCAAAGGCCTCATTGATCTCGAAGAAATCAACATCATTGTTGTCGAGGCCAGCTTGCTTGAGGACCTGCACAAACCACATCAGAACAATGAATCCAGTTAGATTAAGATGGAGGCGAACCTTGGGAATAGCGTATGCTGGGCCGACACCCATGATCCTTGGTGGAACACCAATGGTCGCTGCCGCCACGAACTTGCCGACGATCGGGAGACCCAGCTTTACTGCGACTGACCTCCTGGCAAGCAACACAGCCGCTGCACCGTCGGACACCTGAGAGGCATTGCCGGCATGCGTTGAACCCTCCTTGGTGAAGGCTGGCTTCAGCTTCGAAAGGCTCTCCACTGTCACACCCTCCCGGACACCATCGTCATAGTCAACCAGCACCTCCTTCGTCTCTCCCGTCTTGGGGTCCTTGACCTTCGCCTTTACAGGCAGAATCTCCGCAGTGAACTTTCCGGCTTTCTGCGCGGCAGCAGCGCGTTGGAAGGAGAGGGCGGCGAAGGCATCCTGTTCTTGTCGCGTGAGGCCGTAGTCGGAAGCAACGTTCTCGGATGTGAAGCCCATAGGAATGAGGCAGTCTTTGGCAAGCTGATTGGTAAGAACCTCCTCGGAAAATTCAGACGACTCGTATTTGCGACCAAATCCATTTGTCATAGATTCAACGCCAGCACCTGAGGAAATGTAATTCATGAATACGATGTTAAATTGGTAGAGTGTCTTTGTTGACTAACCAACACCAATGTCAATCTGTCCGGTCTTGATGAGGGCTGCGATATGGTTCACGGTTGTGAGACCAGACGAGCACTGTCGGTTGACAGTGTTCAGTGAAGTGGTATACGGAATTCCAGCATGTAGTGCAGCCATGCGCGCCGCGCTGGCACCTCCCCGATCGGGCAAGACATTTCCGACTGCAATATCTTCGATGAGAGCAGGATCGAGTCCAGGCTTGGTGTAGACAGCGCGAAGCACGTGTGATAAAAGCAAGTCGGGGTTGGTATCTTTAAACCCACCCTTCCTGGCCTTGGTAATGGCAGTGCGGACGGCGCAGACGATGACCACGTCGTCATCGCGCTTTTCGAGGATGCGCGCTTTGGCAGGAGAGACTGAGGGAGAGACGGCGAGAGACATGGTTTATGGAGAGCTCTCCGCTGTGGGGAAGGAGATCATAAATGGAGTTCGGGTGCAAATCGGTTCAGCAATAACCGGTTCCGAGTTCCGATCCCGAAGGCCACCTGCCTATGGATTTGAAATTGACCCGGTCAAGAAAATCATGCTCATGGTCAAGAGAGTTTGTAAGTACTAAGTAAGATGTTCAATGGAACGTTTATCCGTCGATTCCTCAGTGGAGGATCGAAAATTACCAAGGTACCGAGTGGGGACCATCAGTCACAGCACACGACGGCTGGCATATCGAGCACACGGCTACAGGATATCTCTCCTTGTCATTGTCAAAGAGACGATCTGCGTCCAAAGTTCATTCACGCTCGTGTGCCTTCCTTTTTTTCTTGTTGAGAGCAAGCAATTGTCAAAAAATATAAGCATTTGAATAGAAGCGATACTAGGTGGAGTGCCTAAATGACAAGCCATCGAAGAGCTCAATAAGACCATGAAAGGCGCGTTCAAAGCCAGCACTAGAAATATCTACAGGCGGGAACGGACAATGTGGTTGATTATGGCACTAAGGAAGGAAGAGCGGAATGAATAGCTTCAGACAGGCGCTGGCTGATTCCTCAGGCGTGGAAGAGCAGGAACCATTTGAGAAACCCATCCTATGATTTGAGGCGACTTGATTGTGATACTGAAACAATAGTTAATTCTGTAATGCCCATCCCATTCTATCGCTAATCACATACCGACAACCATCCGCCGTCGCATCACACGACGCAGAAGCAGAGCTGTCGCTCTGGGAATGATTAGCAGATATACTGAATGGCCCATAGCCAAAGCTGCCACTAGCGGAAAGGGCAGACTCCTGGAAGGAGGTCTGTATGTCGGTCGTTTCACCGGTAATCTCAAGTACAACGTTCGCCGCGACGAGGAACGCTGGGAGTGTGTTAGCAACCGTAATTGATTGGGGCAAACGAGTTTGTTCACCTGTTGGATACATGGGGAAGGTACTGTAGCGTTCAAGCTCCCTCTCGATCGACTCCGGTGATGCACCAGGCTCTTGACCTTCCATAAGGTCACGCAGTTGTACAAATCCTGGGGATATACTGGAAGACATGGTTAACTAAGGAGGGATAGGACAGATATGTAATATACTTACAATTCATTGGGGCCTGTAGTCAAATCGGAGTCGTAAAAAAGCTCAGAGCGAAGCCAGCTGCGGTGTATATCGACACGCATGCACTCGAATGAGATCTTGCACGCGTTTTTTGATACATGGGACCCCGTTTCAGACGAGGCGCTAGAATACGATGCATTAGCACTAGCAGACCACAAGCCCCAGCCCACACTAGCGCCAAACGAGGAGGCCGAGGCATGGGACTTGGAACTGTCAGCCGAACTGGCAGAGGAGACTTCGACCGTGATTGCGGTGAAATAGTCCTCGTCGCTCCTGCGCGGAAGCTCAGGGTCCGGTTGAGCTTTAGGTACACCTGCATCCTCGCCAATTTCCTTGACCAGGTCGGTTCCAGTAGTCGTGTCAGCCTGGTCCAAGAGTGCATCACGTTTCTTCTCGTATTCAGCGATTTGAGCTTCATTCTTCTTGATCTCAGAAGCCGCAAGCCCGCTGTCCCCTTGAAGGTTGTTATACAACTTGTCTTGGGCGATTACACTCTTTGCGTTCAACGCCTCGATATTGGCTGAGTTCAGTTTGACTTCCTGATCGCTGACCTTCTTGCGAGCCTGTTTATAAGCTTCAAAAGCCTCTTGCTTTTTCTTTTCGTCAACCTCTCTATCGAGCCAAGTTAGAACAGCATAGCAACATCGCTTTATCTGTAGCTTACTTCTTAGCCGATTCATCTTGCCATGCCTTGCGTTTGTCTATGAAATCCGCCATAGCATCTTGCAGAGCCTTTTGCTCTTCACTAGCTGGCTCTGGGGCTTCTGGAGGATCGATGGCCTTTTTCTAGAAATGATAGAGACGTGTCAAAGTCAGACTGAAGCTAAACAGCACGGCAGCATCCTACATCTTTCAACGCCGAGAGCATAGCGTTCATTTTTTGCAGGCGCGTTATCTCCCACGTGTACCATTCGGCAGTGCGAGTCTGGTTGTTACCGCTAAGAGCCTTGTTCTTCGCCTTAACAGCCCTATCGAATAGCTTGTCAACATGGTGATGGTGGAAATATCGAACGCAACTCACCAGTCTGACGGTTGAAGTCGGACCTTCTGATATTCGACAGAGCCATCAGTGTCTTGCACAACAGCAGACCGCATTGCCGCCTACACAGTTCACGTTCAGTTTCACCGCAACGAATTCAAGATATTGCGCAATGAAGCACCTTGCTAGCCTCGACTCGTGCCATAGCAGAATCACGATCGACGATAGAGAACCAGTACTCGATCTCCTCCTTCTTGCC
This sequence comes from Tricholoma furcatifolium, assembly GCA_018854895.1. Classification (NCBI taxonomy): domain Eukaryota; kingdom Fungi; phylum Basidiomycota; class Agaricomycetes; order Agaricales; family Tricholomataceae; genus Tricholoma; species Tricholoma furcatifolium. The sequence goes on from JABAJV010008698.1 coordinate 5,792, forward strand.
ACTGACGACCCAGTCCATGTATGCGCTCTGCATAAGGTTACGATATGAGCGAGCATGCTCGCTGACCCAACTCTCGTACGCAGCGCGTTGCAGAGGCAGGGACGTGTTGCGGGGATCATCCTTGACGAGTTGCAAAGCTTCGTTATATGCCTTAGTCTTCTCCTCCACGACCTTGGTGTAGATGCGCTGCTTCTCCGTGTATACATCGATACGAGTCCTGCCATTATGCTCAGGTTCCTTGAAGGTAAGCCATTCCATCGCCTTCTTGTAACGAGCCTCTTCATCTGTGAGGGCATTGGCATCTTTTACATCCACGCCGAGAGTGCTCCCTGTCCATGTAAAAGAATGGATAAATGCGAAGATTATGGATGTGCTGTGACGTACCAGCAGGGACGAGTTTGCTGATCGCTGCGTCATAACTGCGCCCAACAGATTTTCCAGTCGGGCCAAGTTGGACAGGCGAAAGAGCAGGCATATCATCGCAAAGAATCGCTTGATTGAGTTCAGTGACATTGGGTAAAACCGGAGCTGTAGGATTCCCGTCTGTATCGAAACCCTCTGAGTAATCCTAAACAAAAAAGGATTAGCGAGAAAGATTGCTGTGCAGAGGTCAGGCTTACGGCGAGGTTTACGACCTTCCCAGGAACCATGACAGTGAAGAACTGCTCCCGGGGCGCGGGGAGAGTTGCTCTGAGCGCTTCTCTGATATTCCAGGCAATTTCTGCTGTGCGTTTGACCGGGTCGAAGCTAGATTCAGTGACTTTGCCGTCAGACATAGGGGAAACTGTTGGAGGTGACCGATGAGAGGGGCTGCTAGATATTAAGGATGGATTGAAGTGGGAGATTCCAGGGGCTTTATATGCTGCGATTATATCAGAGCTTAAACTTTTACAGGCAGAGCATTACGATAGTGCAGTGAGACATACTATGATGGACTGTATCTGCCATTAGAAATGATTCGCTGCCAGTCGGAGACGCGCAAGGACTAGTATCAGGTGAATCAAACGCAGGATAACACAGAAAGGTCTTCGTCGCCACCATCACTGTTTCTATAACCTAAAATCGCTACCAGTCATTTTTCTTTCAAGCGATAGCTAAATGAAGACTTACTGGAAACAACTCAGACCACATGTACCCTCAGGGATAATCTGAGTAACTCCCTGTACGTATTCCGCACAAACGATGAGACCCTAGATCATGTGAAATGGATGAATGCGTGCATAAACGACAATGGCCTTCGATAGTTGGCAGGTACGCAAAACTGGATCCCATCTTCAACGGTTTCAAATGTTGTCTTTGACAAGAAGAATTGACGGCGAATTTTCCTGCTTCCAAGCAAGTTGAACATACTGAGAAGATTGATTGTATTTCAATAGCACGGGTACATGAAACGCTAATACTTTTTTAAATGTCAGATTTGAGTTCCTCAGAAGAAATAGACACGGACCATCATGAAACATCGCGCATGAAAAAATTCTCTGAAACAGGTCCCTGTCGCCATCCAATATCGATATCAATGAGCCAATGTAGTTGTAAGGCTCCCATTTTTTTGGCCAGCTTAAGATCCAAGGGTGTTTAATGAGTGTTGTCATGAGAGGGCAGCATGCATGATCGTGGTTTGAAGGTAAAACGAGGTCGCGTTGTGGGCGTCTAAAGTTTGTCGGCCTTCGGACCGGAGGTTCCCAAACGAAATTTTGCCAAAATCCAAAGTGTATACAGAAAGCGTGTACGGGGTAAGTATATCATGTATGAGTATATATCCTCCAAAGTGATAAGCCCGTCGTCTAAAGAAAAGTTTCGTGACCAATACCAATTCGTAAATCATCCCTCGCTAACCCATCTTCTCATCTACACACCATACTTCTCCACCCAGCTCAAGTGGAAATCTTCGAGCTTCTTCACATATTCTTCAACACCAGGGCACAAGCACGTCAAACGGTAATGCCACTCTCCCTCCTTCTGGCCGAACCCACTGCCCGGAGTGACGCAAATCCCAGTCTGATCAAGCAACGCAAGTGAATAGAATGCATCGGGCTCCTTCCCTGCCTGGCGTGCCGCCTTGATCGCTTTCTCGGACAGCTCAATCTTGGGGTGCAGATACAGAGCTCCCGGCGAATCGACACACGAGACGCCGGGGAGCGCGTTCAGCCTTGACGACATGATACTCGTCCGGCTCGCCAGCGCAGCGTGTATCGTCCCAGTCTCCTTCTTCCAGAGCTCATAGCTCTCATCGCCAGGCTTGGGCGGACGTACCATACAGTCCACGCCGACCTGGCCAGATAGAGGTGGGCACAGGCCGACAGAAACCATCTTGTAGATCTGGGCGATGATGTCGTCGCTGAAGTTCGTACATTCGAAGTATCCGCCACGACGACCACATTCGCCCGAGACACCCTTGGAGATGGAGTGGAAGGAGACGAGGGGGATGGGGGACTGGGTCTGCGCCACGACCTTCTTGAAGGAGGTGAAGGGGTATCGTTCCCTCTGGTGCAGGTTGTCTTGGTACACCTCGTCTGCGAGAAGGACAAGCGAGTATTTCTCGCAAAACTCAACGAGCTTCACTTGCGTTGCCTCGTCGAGAAGGGAGCCGGTAGGGTTGCCGGGGTTAATGATAACGAGGACTTTCGGGTTGACGCCTTCGCTGATGGCCTTCTCGATTGCGGTTTCAACGGATTCGACGGATGTGGACCAGCCACGAGTCTCATCGAGGTAGTAAGGCACTGGTGTCCCGTTGTTTTGGGCCAACGTGGCGGTGTAGAGTGGGTATTGGGGAATGGGAATCAGAACACCGCAGTTGGGTGGGGTGATGAGCATGGACAGAAGAAGGGACACACCGGCGGACGCGCCGCCAGTGAGGAAGATGTGTCCAGGATTGGACGGGTATCCATCACGGTCTAGAAACGTTCATGAACATCGTGCGTGAAGACAACGAATTACAAGGCCCAAACCTTCAATGAATTTAGCGACGCTTTTCCGGATTAAAGGCACGCCTTGACTGTGCGAGTATGCTCCAAGGGAGCCAATTTCATCCGAGAGTTCTTTGGCACGGGCAATAACATCCTTAGGGAAGGCATTCGGCGCAAGCTCAGCAAGTGCAGGGTATTCCAAGAGCGCAGCAACCTGAGATAGCACATAAGCATAAGTTTATTCGACTATCGATAGTAAAACATACCTGTCTGGTAAAGGTTATTGGTGGCTGGTCGAGCCCCTTCTGCTGTGGGTTCCCAATATTAGACGAGATGACCTTGTCGAACGGAAGGCCATGGCCGTTCTCCTTTAACTTGACACGATACTCCTCTGCCTTGATGGCAAGCTCACCACGGACAGCATACTCCACGTTTTTCACAACAGGATTTAATGAATCGATGGTGAGAGGGCGCATGGTGGCTGCGTATGTGGATGCACTACGTGTCGTCGTCCTAGAGGTATTTGGGTGGATGATGGATATCGATGGCAATGAGGCAGGTTTGGAGAGCCACTGCCGCAAAGCCGTAACCTGGACCATAGTGTAAGCCTTTTGGAGTCGCGGTACGAGGAAGGCCGTTATGGACAAATGACTTGCCGCGTGACTCGAAAAATTCCTCGTTTTGGCTTTGCTCCGTCGATCGCTCGACTCGAAATTTGAGTCTAGGTGCTCTGAAAAGGTGTAACAACGGGGAAATTACGGTCGGGTTACATCCTGGCTCTTTATACCCTGCTAATAACCCGCTGAGAGATATCTGCCACTGGAAATATGAACATGGGTTCTATGAACGTTCCATTGACACGGGGTTCCGTCGGACATTCGGTCCACTCTGATCCCATCAGCCCGCATTCAACATGAGCGCTAATTTAAATCGTACTACAGTTGATATTCTCATAACGCATAGCACCGGGACCGCCAAAATGTTATGCATAATGAGATTTATGCAAGACGAAATTGTCACATTTATGTGACACTCTGTGACATCTGCGAAATACGTGACATGTTCACGAGCCAGTCGCTGCGTTGCTCTTCTACAACTAGCAAAGTTAATCTGGTCTCTTCGGGGGCGGGAGTTCGAATCTCCCTCTCATCATTGTGTACAATCCCGTGAATTTTTTATGTTCTTTTTTGTGATGTAGGTCAAGCACGGCCATCGATGGAGCAGTCTTCCATAACACGTCCGTACAGGTCAAGTTAATTTGGTGGTATACATCGAACAAAATTAAAACAATGACCGTCGGCCGTGATAGAATACTAATGAAGGCAAGAGACTCTTTTCTAACCTTGATTGACTGTGAATCCAAGCTTTTGAAGTCCACCCTTGAGCATAATGAACGAGTTAAACCGAGTCAAGAGGGTCTCATACTAAACATACTATACAGGTGAGCTTTAAAACTATCCACAACTGCTTCTAAGCTTACCTGAGCCCAGTTTAGAGCCTATAGCGTCTCATTTGAAGTAATGGTAATCATAGCAATACACTTGCCAATTGAACGATCTGTATTGCACTCGTTATAGGCACACCTACACTGCTGTGGCATCCGTTGTGTGATAGCATCTACGACTGTGCGGCCCAGCGATTATAAAGAGGATTGATACATTGATGTCCCGTGCGCTGTTGGCGAAGTTTCAAGAATTCTCGAATCCAAGTGATCTGCTGTAGTCGAGTCACAATAAATCGACTACAGAAAAAATAGACTGGAACACGGGACAGGCGCTAGTAGCTATAGACAAGCACTTTTATCTTCGAATGACTATGAATCCAAAATCACATTTGACGAGTCAAAACTGGGTTATTCGGAAATCGACAGTTCATTATAAGCTTGTGGCGAGCCCAAAGTGTTTGAAACTTGCCTGATAGCCTCAGTCTTCGATAGGCCTCATCCAAACTGGTGGTTGAGTCGTTTTGCAGGACAGCTGTAACCCTCTTTATCAAAAAGGAAGACAAAGGACTAGCGTCAAGGACGATTATGACTATGGCATTAAGAATGCTGCGCGGCCGGTCTTGCGACGCCTCAAGTATGTGTCGGGATGTCGAAGTAACCTTATTTCGAGTTGTTAAATGTGGGATAGATCTCATAACTCAAACTCATTTCGTCACGACAATGCATTACGATTGAAGGCAAGCTCTAAATAACACATCCTACTATCAACGCCACGATGATGAGTCCTGAAAAAATAAAGTATATCAGCACGCGAAAATAGCATTCAAACAAATGAAACGCACAATTAATCCAGTTCATCTATCTCAAAATCACGGGCCCGGGCGTCGAGTTCAAAATCTTCGAAGTCGCGTGCCTCGAGCTCGTAGTCTTCGAACTCGCGCTCCATTAGCAGCTCGTCGCCAACAAAGTCCCGGGCATCGACCTCCTCAATAAAGTCGCGTGCACTAAGCTCGTATTCCTCGAGCTCGCGTTCCCACAACTCATCGCCGAATTCCCGGGCGTCAAGCTACCCCTCGGGGCCGCGAGCTTCGAACTCATGCTCATCAAAATCACGGGCATCAAGCTCTTCATCAAAGGCTCTTGCATGCATCTCCTCCTCGAGAGCACGCTCGAAGATATCCAGGTCTTCATCATATCCGCGCTGCGCGAGATCCCCATAATAATCACGGAGCGCGAGAAGCGCATCTCGCCTCTGCTTCGATTGCGAGCCACGGAAGAAATTGAAGAGCTTCCCAGCATGAGACTTCCAACTTGAACTCTGCGACTGTGGCTGGGAATCGTGCGCCTGGTCGTGCGCCTGGTCGTGCATCTGCTCATCGTGCATATGTCCATCGTGCGCCTGGAAATCGTGCGCTTGCGCTTGCACCCCGTGTGTCGGCGGGTACCCATTGTGCGGTGGCGGGTAAAATGCTGGATGGAGGGCTGGGTGGAGGGCTGGGTGAAGTGCCAATGCCGGATGGAATGCCAGCGGGTACAGTGCTGGATGGAGAGCTGGGTGTTGCAAATATCCATGTTGCAATGCCGGATGCGGCTGCTGGTCCCAATCGCGCTGTCGCTGTTCTAGCACGTTGTCTTCGAGCCCACGCTCCATCAGCTCGTCGCCAAAGTCCCGAGCGTTGAGCTCCTCCTCAATGAAGTCGCGCCCATTAAGCCCGTACTCCTCGAAATCGCGTGCATCGAGGTATCCGTCAAAATTTCGGTCTACTACATCGTGGGCATCATTATGAGGTGCTGGCTGCGTTGCTGGCTGTGAAGGGTACCCGTTGTAAGATGCCAAATTAATGGCTGGAGGGATGGATGGGTGGAGCCCCACTGGGTGCGCACTGTTCAGTACTGGGTGTCGAGATGGCGGATGCTGCTGGTCCAAATCGCGCTGCTCTAGCACGTTGCGCCGAATAAAAAGCGTGGAAGAAACTGCAGCACTGCAGATAAAGGTGGCAGCAACGGAGGAAGAGAGCTTCAACATAGGGAGGATTGTGATGGAGAAGCGATAGAGAGATTTGAATTGTCTATAGATCGTCAAGACCTAGTCGTCGTGTGTCTTCAGAACCAGCTGAAAGATAGAAAATATAGACAAAGGGGTCACCCTTTTTATAGAGGACCCCCAGGCAACCGCATAACCTCGCATAACCCAGAAAATTGATATAATCAAGTCGTCCAGGTACTTACTGTAGGAGGAGCGTGATGCGGTGAAGATTGACCATGTTCTTCGCAGCTCCTGATATATTCACGCACATATTATGTCCAACCTGAGCGCCTACGCAGGCCGAAGCGCGACTATGGCTGTGACCCAGCTGTTCCTGCGTCGGATTATCAAAAACGTATACCTCCAAGCATGCACCAAGTCATAGGCATACACGTCGTAGGGTATTCAGCAGGCAGAAATGTGCAAAATCGATAAAATGTGCGCAACGACCATTGGTGTTCCACCAAGGATCATGGGTGTCGGCCCAGCATACGCCATTCCCAAGGTTCGTTCTAGAGGTCCGGGAATATAATCCTCACAATGTTGGCAGCGCAGAAATCAATTTTCATCCTACAAAACCATGCGTATATGCTAGAGGCAAAGGAACATAAGCACGAAGTAAAATCTGTGAATGGCTGAGGCACCTATACGGCTGTAGTTCATAAGTTTCCAAGTGGGAACGAAAGCCTCCGGGTGTAACTTGAGATCAGAGGGCCTATCTTCTTCAGCTACTCAGGAAAGACGGAGCGACAGCGTGGTTGTACGAAGAGAATGCGTAACATAGCGATTAGCGGAAAGTGATGGTGAGAGCAGACAAAGGTCATTGACAAGTGGCGGTGTTTGAACTCTTTTACCAGAGACGACAGCTGCTGAACGACGGTCGACAATAATCTCTCTTACACACACACTATCTCTGGCGATAAACGACAAAATGCCTTGTTCAATAGTTCCGAAACTACCTATGATCACATCATTTGTCTCCAATTTCCCAGCGTTAATCAGATAGTAACGACTCCTCGCCAAATACAAGCATTCTTCGACACGACTTTGAACCCAATATGGCTTTTCCACTGGATACATAAAGCAAAACCTTTATTCTACAGCTTCTTGTTTCTTTTTTATCTATCGCGATGGGAGTTGGGCGAGGACAATATCTCTGTCTGCTAAACTCGGTTACAACAATACTTACACCTAGCAACCCTCCGGTTGTGTCTTGGGTTTAAAAGCCATCTGCGGGGGAATCCTGAAATTGCTCCCAACGACGCCCAATTTAGCAACCCTATGGCTTCACATGACATTATGTGGCAAAATATTACACCGCTACATTCCCCCCCTACACGAGCTCTCGAATCCCCCAAGACCTCTGATCTTTCCCGTATGCTCCATCTTGACAAGTTTCCCTATGTTGTCGTTACGACCTTTATCGTGGTTTATGGTATTTCCCTGCTTTCAAAGGTTAACTGGGAAAACTTTGGACCTACGCGACGCCAGGAAGATATCCAGCGGTGGACTTTGGAACGAGAGCAGCGTTGCAAGTATGCTGCGCGAGCAAGAAACTTCAGTCTTGGCTTTGAACAACGCCTATTCTGAATTAGAGCCGTCTTTCATGGAGGGCGAAGCGCAACGTAAACTTGCCTTCAACAAAAGTTATACGCGATGGGAGGCTCGTTTACGGCAGGCACGCGAATTATCAAACCGAAGACACGCAGAAGAAGCGGAGAAGCTGAGGCAAGATATTCGCGCATTCGAAAGAAAGATTAGCCAGGACTATATAAAAGTATGTGTGGACCTAATGGAGCATGGTTGTTTTTTCTGGCATAGGCGAATCGATGTATGTTTGCCTTTTTTTGTAGATTGCATTCTTCCTACTGACGATACAACTTTCAGGTCGGGGACGATGCCCCCTTTCACACTGAAGAGGAAAAACAGAGAGTACGTTGTTGATGATGTCGCATTGGCATTGTCAAATAATTAACTATGCAAATTATCATAGCTGGGCACCGATGATCACAACATACGGCACGGGCAAGATGATCCAATCGTAAATACCTGCCTTTCAAAGCCAAAAAAAAGTAAAACTCACTGCATTCCAGCAATTACGCGTACCCGTATACGCGTTTAAAATGCTAGACGACGATGATTTGGTTGGGAATACTACGCGATCATCCAGTACAATGGATCTGGTATGTGCTTTGAAATGCGCACTTGATTAATCAGCCAACGGCACCGTTCTTAGGACTCTGTTTTCCTCGAAGGCCCTGATCTGTATCCAGTCCGACCTAAAGTCACTGCCCAATCGGTGAGCCCTTTTGCAGGATTGTATCTGGAAACAATTGATAAAATACTACGGAAGCTGCCCCAAAACATTGATGAATTAAGCGGGGAAGAACGATTTGATATTTTTACCCAACAGCAGGACCGGCATTTTATGGCTCTTCTGTTAAACAACTGAAACCGATTCTCGTCTACATGGGATCGAATGGAAAAGGAGACCGATACAGGTGCTAACGCTAGCAGAATGTGCTACGAATACTGGAAGCTTCTGAACAAGGCTCAGGATCGAATCAAACATCATTATGAGCGCTTGCTGCGAGAAACCTACTCGGAATCAAGATGGCCGGAAATCGATTACTACCTGGAAGCGTTTGGAGAGAACGACAAGGGTTCAAGTTCGAGTCAGTATACAGATTCCTCGAGTTCATCAAGTTCGAGTCCAAATTCAACTCGGCTTTCGCTCGAGCACGACTCTGGGAATCTGTTTTACAACCCAAGCTCGGACTCGGACTCAAGTCACACTGAAGCTATCTTGACTGGATCTCGAGAATGCGTTGCTGACGAGTCGGATGCTCTACTACCACCTCATCTCAGGGATGCTTTTGAATATGGATCAGATCGGCTCAGTGTGCGTTTGACTTTCTTCGCCGGCAATGACATATGAACTAACGAACATATCCCTGAAAGAGTGTGGCTCATCAATATTCATTTCCCAGGACGAGCAGTAGAAATCCCTCTGCCTATTTCCAGAAATCTCCCGAACCAACACCCGCACAGCGTGGATTGAGAAGAATCCACGGCACAGTTGCACCGTGGTCTGTTAGACAGTCGAATCGACAAGCCGCCCAAATACCACTGGGAGTCTCATCGCACGACAATCCACCGGCCATCTTCTGACTGTCGGAACAGCAGTCTTGTTCACGAATTTAACGATCCTAATAGTCGAGGAGTAGGGTCTACAGCTTCTGGTCCTGTTATTACTGACACCCTCGATGATCGCGGAAGTCGGAACAGCAATTTTTGGCCCATGTCTCCCGGCTCTGCTATTACTGTTAATCAAGCTCCTTCTCCAAGTGAAAGTCGAGATGTAAACAACGAGAACAGAAACGCACTGGGAAATGAAGAAACCGGAAATCGATCGGTTGACATCCATGACCTGGACCATCAACTCGGTGAAAAGAACTCAGAGTTATTCGTCGCCATCCCACACGAGCTAGCGGAAACTACAGCTCTGTCTACATCACAGACAATCAAGAATATTTGCTGGATGCTTATAGACTCTTTACTGATTCTTAGGTGGGGGTTGGCCGAGCTTTGGCGTTCTGCTTCAGGTCTGCTGGGAACTTCGCGCTCATTGGAAATTCCTAAGAAAGGAGGCTCTTGTACGGCAAGATTTTGCAAATCACCTTCTAGCCTCCAAAATTCATCTTCAAGACCACCGGAAGGACTTTACAGAAAGAGAGCGACAGCGAGCCAAGCTATTCAACGAAATGCAACAAAACAGGCAACGAACCATCGAAATGACAGTGGAGAGATATGAAGAAGACGATCGAGGGGTTGCACAGGCCCGAGCGCGCAAGTTCGAAGATTGGACAGCTGGGATCTCTCAAAACATCCAGGATATGTGTCTCCGAGCATTAGACCAATTTCATCGTGACGATGTCAGGCGGTGCGATATCCTTGAAGTCTTGGAACAGCAATAGCATAGACATGGAAGCAGGGTGCCAATGTTCATAAATAAATAAAAAATCACCGGTATACACAGTTATGAAAAAAATCAGCGGGGTTGCAATTGAAACACTCGATCTTCACGCTGGTGTCCACGGAGCGAGCCCAAAGTGTGACAGATGGTTAACGCTGTTCCGTACTGCCCGACCTTCATCATCTTCGTGTTGCGCTTAATATTGCCAAATTGAATCTTGACTCGGGCTGCCATATACTTACAGTTGCTTTTCGAAGTATCTCTGGGAGCCGTACACTCCGTCGAGGAACCACGACTCGACACCTGTTGCCAAGTACTAATCATGGTAATGCTCTTGAAAGGCTTGAACCCCCGCGTTGACATTCGGTTGGTACTGACGAAACCCAAACAGCTCTCGGCCTGAGGACCTCAGCTTTCAGCCTTAAGGACACGAAATCAACTTCGCACCCCAACAAGACTCATTTGAAGGTATGAAAAGAATACCTATACCCTAAAGGCTAACCCACTTTTGTAATTCTAGAACTTTGAGCATTGGAGAGTCATCGACGATGGTCGACTCGGAGATGAGGTCGTATTTCGAAATGACCATCTTTCATACGCGAGCTACGACCCTCCTCGAGGGTACACTGCAGAAGAAATCATGCAGTTCCGAGGAGCAAAGGAGGTGTATGAGTCAGTAGAAGATATCCAGGCGGTCATGAATGAAAGGGATAAATACAGTACTTTGGATCACGAAACTCCGGATCCGGAAGTCTACCGAAAGCATGAGACGGCCGAGTGAAGGCTCTCACAGCGCTCTAGGGGGTGTCCGCCCTGCATGCGTAGATACGCGACTACCATGTGAAGCGGGACCCGGCTTGCGTACCTTCCTTCCTAGACTAAGACTTGTCCTAGACAGTCACCGTATCCAGTCGTACCTGGGATATCGATCCTTGATTTGATTTTTTCCGATGTTCATCTCTCGCAATTGCGCAAGTGCGCAGTGAGGTAGGTGATCCAAGCAGTTTGCTAGAGATGCTGACTTTGTACATACTATCCTAACAAATCCCTCCGTGAAACACAACACGATACTATTTCTCACCAGAACCCATTTTGATCAGAGTCTTTGAGATACATCTGCATGAACCATTGAGGGGCAATGTGAACGGTATCCAGTCCCCGCCCATAGTAAATGCCACATGCCCCGGAAGCATCCATCCGCGGCGCCTGGCAGAGTGACGCATGACCTAACCCAGGTTTACCTAGTTGACCTCTGAGCCATACCATTCGTATGTTTAGACATCCTTTTCAAAACACCTCTGCGAGCCGCGTTTTGAATGCTCAGACTTCTGCCAAAGACTAGTCATACTAGTAAGGTCCATCCTGCGTTGTTTCCGAGTCATTAGCTGGATTCACAACGTCGGCCGCCAGACCTTGACACGACGTCGGCCTCACAGCCCGATGAGACCCAGAAGGCATGAAAACATTGGTTTAGTGTTCTAGATGCTGACATTTGTGGCCGTAATTTCATTTGCAGAACCTGGAGCATTGGAAAATCGTAGAGATTCGCCATGCGTTACGACTAGTCATACTTAACCAGAATACTTTGACATTCCTTGAGAATGCACGGCGGCAATTCCAAAGAGCAAAGGAAGCCTTAAGTCTGTAGAAGAGATACAGTCACCCATTGGCGACATAGAGAAGAACGGTTCATTGGAGCAGTTAGTCGACAAGACCAGAGCCCAGGTAGAGATCAAAAGTTCATCTCGGAAAAGTCAATGCTTTTATAATTGCACACTACCACACACAAAAATCGAGTCCTCCTCATGGCACTTCGATATGCGATATGGAAGTCATATCTGGCAAGAATCAAACCTCGGTCAAGCCCAAATTCCTGTAATGCATATCAGCCTCCGTCCGAAAAGATTAGATCCACCCAGTGAAAAGAACACACCTCTCTTCCCTACAATCATGGCATGTTGGGCTATTCATGAAGAACATGAACGCGACAAACGGGGGAACAAAGCTGAAAAACACCGCAGGCATCAAAAGCGCTGCAACCAGCGTCGATTGCGTGACCCATAAGCTCAGCGCGACGTGTACGAATGTACAGAGACAGCCACCGAGGAAGCATGCGATGCAATGGCGCAGCATAAAGCTCCACCCGCGTGCGATGCCGAACGCACGGAGAATGTACGTCTCTCCCTGGCCCTCGAGAAGACGTTTGTTAAGCTCCGATACATGCGACGCGTTCCCGTGGAAAACTTTACGCGGGTAGCTGTGTGGACATGACACGTAAATTTGGCGCGCTGTCGTGGGCAGCGAGGCGACAGCGATGAGCAAGAGAATCGTAGAGATTGTAGCGCCGAGGTTGAGGAGCAGGCCCGAAAATGCGAAGAATCTGATCGCAGTATCAGAGGGTGGAGGATCAGCAACACGGGCAGGAAGAGATCCGATGAGCGAGGCCTCGATGCCAGCCAAAAGCGCAGTCTGAGTTTCGAGGGTTCGTTAATTGGGCTCCGATTCGGTTTTAAGAAGCTTTGGACTCACGACAATCGCCACCGCTTGCAAGCGGGGCATCCATGCATCCATGACCCCTTTGGGAGTCTTGGGGAGTTCGTCTGGCATATCAGGTAAGCGGCCTAACGTGATGCAAGAAGCATTTTCGAACACTTACAGTCTAATGGAGTCAAAGGCACTTTTGGGGCCATTTTTGTGGTCGAGATAGCGACTCGTGTGAGCGCTGTGTACGTGGACGAGTCGCGCTGTGGACAGGTGGCGACATCGTGTTTTGGGGGAAGTTCAACATTCCCACTGTCAACGCTGGGCGCTTATCAAAAGCTTACAAACGATAGGGGGCTGGTTTGAACTTTGCACCCCAGGCGAGAGCCAGCGAGGTGAACGCACTCAGACACCCTTCGATGTATGTAACGAGAAATAATTATGCCCTCGAGAGCTCCATTTGTCTCAAAGACCTCTATCGCTGTGTGGTGAACCCGGGTATCAGGCCTGTTTCGATAAGGAGGGGCTCGGCCTAACGATATGCATGATTGGAAGATAAGGCAGGATAAGGAGAGTCTCGGAAGATATATCCGCCTTTCCGAAGGTGGACAACTGGGAGGGAGTACTAGTAATAGCTCAAGTCCCATCCGCATAAATACAGAGATGTTCCGGTCTTCAAGGTGAGGTCGTGACCGGAGCTGCCATTCGCAGGCACCAGCACAAGTAGATCATGGGCTTCATGAGGATGGCTTTATGATTAGAACCGGCTAGGTTTGGAACAAGCCGCCTTCACATCATACGGCAAGCCTATGGATCAGGGATTTCACGCTCCGCACCCTGAACTTGTGAGCTTTCCCGGTCCGGAGAAGGCTTGCTCCGAACCTAAGAACCGGCACGGATAGAGCATTGAATTGTGATCAGGTCGTGTGACAGCCGAGATCAAGATTCGTCTTCTAGTTAGAGTTTGTACGTTCAAGTATAGTCTGACGCCTGACGTAGCAGCATTCCTCAGAGATACACCTTTGTGATATAAGGCATTGCAGGCTGCACACGCGCTGGCGGCATGTAAAAGCAGGTAGAGATGGAATTGTTGGTCGAATGACTCGGTCGCCACGTGGAACAAATAGGACCACACATGACCCCTTTAAGTACCCCACAAGGCGGGTGCTTGGCTTCACCGCCTCGGAGCCTGCACACGCAAGCTCCTTACAGTCTCTATCCTCTCCTTATCCCTACCTTTCCTTGTTAACCTCAGGGAAATACCTGGCCTGATGCGCCATTTATTTACCGCGTCGCTCGTCGTCGCCGGGCTCGCTGGCAATGCCCTGAGTCATCGTAACAGCCCCGACTCTGTAGTACGGAGGCGCAAGACCCTCGGATTTGGGCCTGACCACCCCCATGCTAGGTTCTACTCGAACCCTTATCAGATTCAGACCAATGGCTTCATGCCTATGAATCCAGACGCTGACCCGCTCGAGGTCGCTGACCGTTTCGTCAAGGATATCCTTGGAATGCGGCTCACCGAGGGTATGGGCTATAGAATTAGAAAGGACTCTTATACCGACGTTAATACTGGCGTCACCCATGTCTATGTTCGCCAAGTCGTCAATGGTCTTGAGGTAGCCGATGGTGACATGAACATTAACATCAAGGATGGTATGGTGTTGTCGTATGGTAACTCTGTATGTGATTTGTTCACTATCTCTTCATAACACTCACTCGCCACATAGTTCTACGAAGGAGAAGCTCCGACAAATGTTGGACACGAAGATGTGTCCCTGATGGCTGAACCTCACCGCGATTATTGCGACATCCTCTCAGACCACCTTGACTCTCAGAGGCAACTGACATCTTATGGCGGCCAAGAGACTTTGGCTGACCCTCATTCCATCAAGCTTCACGACCTCACTCATCTTCATGAGTCTAACTGTCGCTTCCAGAATCTCCCCTACGAGCTTCCCAGCTCCTTCTCCTCTAGCAGCGATATTGCTGACTTCCGACACGCCCTCCTCCAATTCATGGTTGCAGCAACACCGAAGGATGACGTCGTTGAGGATATCCTTGGTAACTTCGAGAAGCACCTTGACCAGATGATCATCGAAGCACCCACTGGCCACTTCGCCCCGACCGATGGCCCTGTCGATCTCCTCGTCAGCAATGTACCAGATACTGTCAACCCTGTCAAGGCTAGGCTAGCCTACACTCAGGTCCCCAGCAAGGACGGTGACGGAACTCACCTTGCAGTCGTGTGGAAGGTATGAATAGCAGGTTATTTCTAGTAACGATGTTGATGTTGACTTGATGTTTCATCTATTCCTATTCTAGTTCGAAGTTGAGATGCAGGATAACTGGTATGAGGCTGCTGTCTCCGCGACTGCTCCGCATCGCATCATCTCCGTTGTTGACTGGGCTTCCGATGCTCCCCTTCCCATCCCCACGGACCCACAGTTGCCGGCGGCCACTTACAACGTCTTCGCATGGGGAGTCAATGATCCATCCGAAGGCAACCGTACCTTCAACAAGGAGAACTTCGACTCCTTTGCCTCCCCTGTTGGATGGCATACCCTTCCCTACGCCAATGATCCTGCTTACCGAGACTTGAAATTGAGCAAGAATAAGGCTTTCTGGCGCAACACCACCACTACCTGGGGTAACAACGTAAGTGATAACAACATCTTCATGGCCTGTGGCTGACTTGGATGCCTCCAGGTCTTTGCTCAAGAGAACTGGGAGGGAAGGAATAACTTTATCGATAACTACCGCCCAGACGCCGGCAAGGCCAAGGTCTTCGATTACAAGTATGATCCTCAGGCTACCGACAATAAGGAGGACGCCCAGGCTGAAGCAGAGAGATACATCAACAACACTGTCGCTCAGCTATTCTACACCACTAACCTGGTTCACGATCTTTACTACCGTTATGGCTTCGACGAAGTTTCTGGTAACTTCCAGCAGCACAACTTTGGCCGCGGAGGCGCTGAGAACGATGCCGTTATCGCTAATGCCCAAGATGGTTCAGGCTATAACAATGCCAACTTCATGACCCCACCCGACGGTCAGAATGGTCGCATGCGCATGTACCTCTGGAACTCGGCCAACCCCTACAGGGACGGCGATCTTGAGGCTGGTATCGTCATCCACGAGTTGAGCCACGGCTTGAGCACGCGTTTGACTGGAGGACCCATGAACTCTGGCTGTCTTGGATGGGGCGAGAGCGGAGGCATGGGTGAGGGCTGGGGAGACTTCTTGGCCACCACTATTCGCAGCAATAAGGTTTACTCTGACTACGCGATGGGATCTTGGGCTGCTAATCGGGAGGAAGGCATCCGCAACTACATTTACTCGACCGTAAGTTTTACTTTTCTATCTTCTTGGATCTCCCTTTTGACACGTCTATAGGACGAGAACGTCAACCCGTCTACTTACAAGACTCTCGACAAGCCTGGGTACTGGGGTGTCCACGCTGTCGGTGAAGTTTGGGCACAGATTCTATGGGTCGTCTCGCAAGGACTCATTGAGAAGCACGGTTTCTCTGACAACCTCTTCCCGCCTACGCCGAACGAGGATGGCAGTGTCCCCCTCGGTGACTTCTACCGTCCCTCAACCGGCAACAAGCCCCTCATTCCCAAGCACGGAAACTCTCTCATGGTCCAGTAAGGCCCTTTTAGTTTGGTGGGAATCGGTGTGACTGACAAGTTATTTTCTCAGGCTCGTCATCAACGGCATGAAGCTCCAGACCTGTCGCCCATCGTTCTTTGAAGCTCGCGATGCTATCATCCAGGCTGATCAAATTCTCACTGGTGGCGAGAATTTCTGCACGTTGTGGGAAGGCTTCGGTTCGCGTGGCCTTGGGTTTGACGCTAAGGTTGAGGGACGCACGCCCTGGGGTGGAGGAATTCGCACCAACGTGAGTTATCTCGTGTTTGAGGGCTTGCACGAAGCTTGATTTAACTGACCACCATCTTTGATAGGGCTACACCGTGCCTTCGATGTGCCAGTCTGAGTAAGCTTTGTTAACATTGCTGTCTTTAAGGCGCATATAGATCGTACATGATTTGCTGTCATGGTTCGCAATTGCTATCTATCTCTTGCGTCGATTGTATCATATATTTATTTAAGAGATGTAGGTCGTACACAAACTAGGTTACATACTATACAATCATTTTATTGGGAAACTTGCGCGTAAGAGACAGATTGCCGATGAAACGTGTTTTCTAAATATGTAGGATCACCGCGGAGCGCTTGATTCCCCACGTTGAACGTGTCCCACCTGCAGATTTCGCTGGTATGGCCTTTCCCTCTTCCTCATGCCTCATTATCGCTGAAATATGGTCCTAGGTCGAATTCTGGAGCTACCAATCAGTCAAACTTACAACCTGAACGTTGAACAAGTGAATGATGCACGCATCCAATGCCGCTTTGTTCTGCCTGACTTTTGGACTCTTCTTTGGGGAAGGTTACAGTCTTCCTGCTCAAAGAAAGGTCAAATTCCCTCTTTTCAAAACTGTTGTAATTGCAACTTACCATGCTATACCTTCGGTGATTCAGGGCTTTTGGGAGTGGGAAATCCAAGTCGATCCTCGCGGAGGTTTGCCACTTTTTGCAAATAGTTACAGGGTTCCGAGATATATCAGCCATAACCCTCCCGAAGGATATACCGCAGAAGAGATCATGCAATTCCCGGGCGCACTGGAGGCGTTGGGGACCGTAGAGAGCGTTAGGGAAATGATAGTTGCGAGGGAACAATTTGGTACATTGGATTTGAGGATAGTTGCCTTTTAGACGGGGAGAAATACCATCCCTCTGTCAATATGTGTGTCCTAGACTTGAAAATTCTTCCATTCAACTAAACTTGACTCTGAAGTTGAGCTGCTTGCAGTGCTTCGAAGGAGTCGTTGGAGCACGTGCTTTGGGTAATGCGCATTTTCATTCCATTCCTGGGCCATTTCTACCGGCATTCCGTCATAAGAATGAATGTTCAGATTGCAATGACTCATACCAAGTAGCAGATGTCTTGGGTAGATGACAAACAAATGGATGGATTGGAATTCAAGCTCTGAATCACGAGAGATGAGTAAGTGATCGTATTTCAACAACTTGGCTCACTGCTGACTATTGTGACCTCAGTGCCCATTATAGAGCCACTCTCATCCGGTCGGATGACAAGAATGAAAGGATTGTCGAAAGAGTGACACGCTGAGTGCTCTTTTAAGTTCCTTCCGTGGTTGCAGTGGATCCGCGCATTCAATCTCTTCGTCATTCTCCTGACCGTGTAACGTGCAAGGTGGAGGAAACCGACGCTTTAAAGGACGACAAATACAACCATGCGTCGTCAGCACACCATGGTCAGCGCTCCTCAGGACCTCTTTCCGAACCCTTCCTTTCCACCGTCCAGGATCTCACCACGTCACTTACCTGGGATTAACCACGAGTCTACTGTTGCTCTGCGAACTTGCCTAAAAGAGAATCACGAGAAAAATCATGTATATTTCAATCCTACTAAAGGGTTGTACAAGTACGTCTTTATCCATTATGCATGATCGGGATGAATCGCTGAATGCGTAAAAGTCATGTAGCGCATTACCTTCTTGCACTCTGGAGCCTGGGCGCGAGTGTGGATATAATCCATGCTGCCTACAAACTTGAGGATGCGAAACAATTTCCATCTTATGAATCTCCTCAAGCCATTACGCGGGACAATTTCGAAAAATTCTTGGGAAATCAAAAGTCTGAACGTTCGCTGTTACTTTTAGTGCTCCAATTCACAGTATCATTGCCTTAGGTTTTACACAGCATATCGGAGATTCTTCACTGAAGCTGTTCAGAACAAGGGTTTGTGGGCCGTGCTGGAGGAATATATCTTCGATGAGCGTGTCAACTTTGGCGACACGGGTAAGGGGCCTGAGATGCTGAACCGCCTTTTTGATGGCCTGGTGCATCCACTTATACACGTTGGTTACGGGGTGGAATTTGGACTTCCGGGCATGGTCGTAGAAGGTGAGCTTGCTCACTTATTTTCATGGTTGTTCCTTATTTAAATGAACGAAGGCTTGGCTTCAACTGCGATACACAAAGCGACAGGAAGCGCCATCATCCGCCGGCCCGGGCCCCTCTGGTCGTCGGCCATAGCAGGAGCCAGGAGCGCGACTCCTCAAAAGAATGTCCATGCGTTCACTATTCTGGCTCGTATTTTGAAAGATGAACGCTTCAGCGATATCGAAAATCGTGCAGACCTAAGTATCTACACTAGGGTTATCGAGCAGCATAGCGATGCTTTGAACGATTATGTCGGACAGTGGACGTACGACCGCCATGACCCGCAGGAGCTGGAACATAAGATTGAAGAGCTGGTATGGGCTAACGTCATCATATATGGAATTGGAGGATGGACGAAAAGGAGGAATTTCAATGCCGATTTTTTCTAGTAAGTGACAGTGGAACTGGAAATGCGCGGTGATGAAATCCTGATATGCAAACCTTCCAGTATGCATCTTGTTACCTCGTCGCTATTCCTTTCGTCCCTTGCAGTAAATCTTAAACCTTCTTCTCAAGAACTCCTTCTGCGGTGCTACTTTGTAGTCTCTTTGACCTGGTGGATAGACCGTGGTCGACCCCCTTTGGACATTGATGGGTTCTTCGCAGAGGACATCATCGTGCCCGAACCCGTGTTGAACTCCAACATGGACTTTCCCCGAATCTCTTCTCCGGCCTCCACAGAACCAACCACGGCACTGGCAAACCCCTGGATTCCAATTCTCCAAGCAGCACTGACCATCCCAGACAACCACGTCCCGAAATTGCACCGCGCCCTGCTCCACTTCGCAGCCCTTTATGGCACCCGCGCACCGGGCCAAGCAGATTTTGCGAACACAGAACTTCCCGGTGCAGAGCTGCTGGACGGGTCGTTGTTCATTAGAGTTGCGGGTCTGACGAATGGGAGGCTGTTGAATCCGAAGGAGGCTGCTGATGGAAAGCCGGAATCTGTGTCTGCGAGGTTTTGGGATAGGCTGGGGTTTTATAAGGAGGCTGCGAAGTTGTAATTTTGCATTTCAGAACTTGATGTATATTAATGGTTGGTGTTTGAGTTTGTATGATATCGATAGCTTTGACGTGTAAAATACTACTTACCTGTACCCAAGACGAACAGCCTTCCACGGACAACTCGTAAGGTCTTTTACCAAGATACACGACCCACAGAAATA